>PVKC010032846.1:0-14145 GCA_004027635.1 Crocidura indochinensis
AGTACCTATCAATCAGACTCTACCACCCATATCATCCCAAATGCATGATCCCACCATCCTTCTACTGCTTTTGCTATTTCTTGCCAGAAAATCTTGCTTTTCCGGTTTCCCAAAGGTGACACTGGGTCTCTAAAAGAAGATTATTGTTTATAATATCCAGGCCTAGCACAGAACCTACAATGTCCCAGAGTCCAGAAGGTGCAAGATCAGGATTCATGTAGGTAAAAATCCACCACTGGTAAAATCCATCACTACCTCTCTAAACTCCTCGAAATTCTATCAACCTGTCAACCCCAATAAATCTTAAAAACATACAATTATACTCCCTGGTTCTCCCAATGCTTTGAACTTGATAAAAGTTTAATTGAAAACAATCCAAGTGCCAAGAACATATGACCAAATAAAGAAACCATAATGTGTGTACATATATAGTATATAAATATATAGACACTATGGAATATTACTTGGCCATCAGAAAAGATAATGTCATGCGATTTGCTACTATGGGATGTACCTGAAGAGCATCGAACTGAGTGAAGTTATAGAAAAGAAAGAGATACAGAATAATCTCTCTCATATGTGGGATATAAAGAAACATAGTGGGAGGACCAACACATGCCAAAAGGCAATAGAAATGAAGAACATGAGAACTTGAATTCAGTAAGAAATTCGCCACAGCACCGGGATTTGGAGAGGAGTGGGGGCGGGGTGAGAGGTATGATGGGTAAGGGAAGTAGAACAGGGAGAGAGCAGTATGACAATGGTAGAAGGAAATGGTCTCGGGATAAGGAGAAGGTGCTGAAAGGTGGCAAAGAATTCTGCATGAAACTCTATAAATAACATTCTTTAAATGTTATTGTTTAAAATTTATTTTAAAAAGGGTTTTCTGAGGGGGCATAGATATAGCATGGAGGAAAGGTTTTTGCTTGCATGCAAAAGGACAGTGGTTCAAATCCCGGCATCCCATATGGTTCCCTGTACCTGCCAGGAGCGATTTCTGAGCAGAGTCAGGAGTAACCCCTGAGCGCTGCCAGGTGTGACCCCCCAAAAAAACTAAAAAATGGAGGGGCTTTCTGAAAGATAAATAATGGGACTTCATTCAACTAAGAAGCTAAAAAGAATGGTTACTAGAATACAAAGACCGTCATGGAATGAGAGAAAATATTCACCAAATACCCATCTAATAAGGGGTTAATGTCAAGATATATAATGCACTAACAGACCTTAAAAAGAAACAAGATCAAACCTCATCCAAAAATGGGGAAAAGAGATTAATATAAACATCCTCAAAGAACTACAGATAACCAAAAGGCACATGAAAAATGTTCCACATCATCAATTATCAGGGAGATGCACATCAAAACAACAATGAGATATCATCTAGCATCACAGACTGGCACAGATCACAAAGAACAAGACAAATCAGTGCTGACATGGATGTGGGAGGAAAAGAACTCTCATTCTCTACTGGTAAGAAAGTTGACTGATCCAGCTTTTGGGAAAACAATATGAATGTTCCTCTAAATTGAGCTTCCATATGACCCAGTAATACCACTCCTGGGAATGTACCCTAAGAGCCCAAACACATAAGCCAAAAAGCTCTCTGTACTCTTCTGTTCATAACAGTATATTATTCATAATATCCAGAATCTGGAAACAACTCAAGTGCTCAAGAACAAATGAGTAGATAAGGAGACTATGGTATAGCTACACAATAGAATACTATGCAGCTGCTAGAGGAAATGAAGTCATGAAATTTCCCCATACAGGGGCCCAGGAAATAGCATGGAGGTAGGACGTTTGCCTTTCATGCAGAAGGTCATCGGTTCGAATCCCGGTGCCCCATATGGGCCCCCGTGCCTGCCAGGAGAAATTTCTGAGCATGGAGCCAGGAGTAACACCTGAGCAATGCCGGGTGTGACCCAAAAACCACAAAAAAAAAAATGTCCCCATACAAATTCATTATGGAGAGAATTATTCTGAGAAAAATGAATCAGAGGGAAAGGGATAGACATATAATGATCACATTCATATGTATGATATAAAAAAGATAGCATGATAATAATATCCAAAGATAATAGAGATGAGGACCAGGAGGACCAGTCCATGGTACGAAGCTTGCCACAAATTGCAGGGGAATGCATTTAAGGCAAAGAAGCGACTACTATGACAATGGTAGTTGTAAATAATTCTGGACAAGAACTGGGTGCTGAAAGGAGATAAAGACATATTCATGATACCTCTTTAGTAACAATGTTACAAACCCCAGTGTCTAAAGGGAGAAAAGGAAGAGATAGAGAAGAACAATGTCTATTATGGAGTCAGGCAGGACAGAGGGCAGTGGGGAGGAAAAACGGGGACAGAGATGGTAGGAAATGTGCACTGGTGAAGGGCTTTGCACATTGTATGACTGAAAGTCAATCATGAACAACTTTGCAACTGTATATTTTATGATAATTCAATTAAAGTATTTATTTATTTTTAATTTATTTTAATTTTAATGCCGACTGGTGAGAGGAAAACTGGGGACATTAGTGGAAGGAAATTGATAGCGATGAAGGAATTGGTGCCTGGGGTGAGAACATTGACTAAAACCCAAACACAATTATAATTCACAGTGACTAAAATTAGTTAAAGCTTCAGTAGCTATCACAGGCATATTTTAATACAGGGCTGAAAAAGCAGGTTCTAGTTTCACAGTTACTAAATTTTGGAGCCATATAATCACAGGGTTGGCCAAGCAGGCTTTGTCCTAGATAAGTTTTGCTATTATTTCAACCCCCTCCAATTGAACATAGAAATGGTAGCCTTGGTTATTGGAGAACTTTCTACAGATCAAAATGAAATTTACTAAAATTCCATTTTTCTTAAATTCCTGCCTCCAGACTTTTTGACTATGTACAGCCAATGCAAACCCTTCCTCCTCTTGTGAGCGTTTCAGAGTTCAGGGTGCTTCTATCCTTCCATCTCTTTTGCAACTACCTTTGAGTCAACCCCATCTACCCATTCATTTGCAGTTGATGTCAACTTTCTGCCTTTTACTTCTGGGTAAAGGTGATCTGGGTAAAGAGAGGTTTGATGAAAATATCAAAAATTGTCAGTGTCATTATGAGCATTTAGGTTGAGTAAATCCTCTCTCTGCTCTGTGGTAAACTCCACCAGGTGCCAGAAATATTTGAACATGACTCGTAGGTGATTTAGGAACATCCTTTAAAAACCTGCCTACTGGGTAACAAGATGTTTACCTGTAATTATCTCAGAGCAAAGGTTAAGGACTTTGCAATATAGAAGACATTTTACCGTTTATTTTCAAAATTTGCAAGAGGGAAAATATGAGAACATCTGTTCTTTCAAATCACTGTAAAATATTCATGTACCAATAACTTTAAAATGCAGAGTAGTTCATCTTTTTGAAGTTACTTGGATATATAAGTTCAGAAAGTCTCAGCTGTAAAGAGAATTTTCCCTGAGTTCTTTCCCAAATCTTTTTAATCTTACAATTTTCTTTATAATACTACACCTTTCCTTGGGGATTATTGCCATGATATTTAAATAGTTTTTATAATAAGGGTTTTTAAAAATAGATCTTTCTTGGCAAGTGAAAGGAGTTCTCTTGGAACAGTTTTAGTCCCTGAGATAAACATTATGTAAAGGAGTGTTTGTGCTGTGAACCCAGAGATTCACCTGAAGAACTGTCATGCCCTCTATAGAGCAAATTTGCATCCAGAAATTTTGTTCAAGTTTGAATGTAAGAAGATATTGGAAGACTTCTGGTTCTTGAACATATTACTTCTAATACCTGTGTCATACTTCCCTAAAGGACTCTGACTAGTCTGGTCATCTTGACTGGTAATCTTGGTACTTTGCTTTGCTTTATATTTCTTGCTTTGTTCTGTTTTGTATTGGAACAGTCAGGATAGGATTTCAGGTCCTACAGGATCTCCAGACCTCTTTATCTGCAGTTCTGGTTGCTTCATTTGAACTGAATTCTACTGAACTGAGAACTTCAACCACTTTGTAAAACATATGGTGCTTAAATAAAATTGCTAGATCTATTTATTTATTTTTATACTGAATTTTATTGAATATCTTTAATTTACAATACAGCTAATGATAGATTCATGCATACATTGTTCCAGTACCACACCCACCACCAAATAGTCTGGTTCCTTCCACCAACATCCCAAAGGTTCCTCTGTCCCTCAGCCCCCGCTATGCCACACCTTCTATAAGCTCATTTTGGTGGACAACCTTCTGGTTCTATTGCCTTTGACCATTAGTTGCTCCCTTAATGAGAAAGAATGTTAGATTTAGAAAAAAATATTTTCATGTAAATATAAATTTCAGCTAAACAACAAATGTTTAGTATGTCCCAAAGAGTGTGTTTCATCTAGCATCCCACTGCCCAAGCTCATTGTCAGCGACAGTATGCTAATTTTTACTAATGAACTTTAGAAATATACACTGTGCAATAGCATAAATACTGCATCTGTTTTTCATCTCTATTAAAGACATAAACCCTTTCTTGACAAAAGAAATATGTGCCAATTGAGGCATATGGCTAGTCTCACCCAATGTATGTGCCCTGTACAGAATTGGAATCTGGGTCTCAACTCACTTCTTAAGAACTGATAATTAGGTGCAGTACAAATGAGCTCATAAAAATGAAAGGGGGTAGCCTAAGCAGTGGCCCAAGCAGTAGGGTGTTTGCCTTGCACATGCTATTCTAGGACAGACCACCATTCGAATCCCCAGTGTCCCATATTATCCCCCACGCCAGGAGCAATCCCTGAGTGTCACCGATGTGACCCAAAAAAGCAAAAAATGGGGGGGGGGAATTAAAGCATAACACTTGAAGCATTATGAAGAAGTTAGAGATCTTGAGGCTTCTTTTTCTTGCCCCCCAACTCCCACATCTTGCCCTATGTCCATTTGATGATAAATATACAAATAGATGTATAAATGAATGAATAAGTTATTTTCAAAGTCTTTTAAGCCACCACCATAATACGTTTAAGGGCCTTTTGAATGTCAGTGCTATGCTAAGCTCTAAAATAAGAGACTAATTAGGCTTTAAAATGTGTGGCTATGTAAATGAATGAGTTTTGACAAGAAACAAATTTCTCTTCCCTAAATGGAACTCTATTTCTTACTTGAGATAAAACAGACTGAAGTTTGAATGAGAATCTATATAACTATTTACAGTAGAATACTCATGATAAAATAATTTTTACAAACATTGAATAACACCAACACCTCCATCTAGATTCTAAATTCCCCTTTCTAGAGGGACATTCTATGTCAGAGTTCAAGTGCACAGTAGAATATCAGGGATGGGAAAATCTTAGTGGAATCTGTAGGACAAAGTAGAGAGGGATGGGATGATATAGAATAGAATAGGATAGAAATGGAGAGGATAGAATGGGATGAGATGAAATAAAAACGGAAGTGGAGAAGATTGATAGAGGAGAGAAAAGGGGATGGGAAGGAAGAAGAGAGAACAAAATAATGGAACATGAGCACCTAAATGGAATAATTGTTTTTATTTAAACTATTGTGATTTACAAAGTTATTCATAGTTTGATTTTGATATATGATGTTTCAGAATCAATCTCACCACCACTTCCCTCCACCATTGTTCCCAGAGGTACCTCATGCCACTACCAGAATAACAGGCCCAATTTTTATTTTGGTTACTAGAGTTTGAGTCTTAACATTTTGTTGTTGCTGACTTTGGCTTGGCTATTTAGTTCTGTCCTTTCTTAACACCACCAATATACATGAGTCCCTTTGACCCCGTCCCTCATCCTTTCATATTTGTCTTTCTCCTCCTTTACTCAATTTCTTTCCTTCTCCTCACTATACTCTGGGGCCAAGAGTGTTCTTGACAACCCCCATTTAAACCATTACATTTCTTCATGAAGTTATTCTATATAGCACATATAAGTAATATTATCTTGTATTTATCCTTCTTCTGGCTTACTTAATTTAATATAATATCTTCCAGTTCTATCCATGTTGCAGGAAATTGCATTATTGCATCATGAAATAATGATTTTTAAAGTCAAAATTTTATGTTTATAAAATATATTAAAGTTGCCCTGTCACATATCTCTGAAACAAAAAATTTGCAACAGAATAATTATATGTATTTTTGAATATTTGACAAAGCACTTTTAGGGATATATCCTAGGAACACAAAGACACAATGCAAAAATACCCTCTGCACCCCTATGTTTATCATGGCACTATTTATAACAGACATAATCTGGAAAGATCCAGGTGCCCAACAACAGATGAGCAGCTAAAGAAAACTAGTACATTTACACAATGGAATACTATGAAGCTATTAGGAAAAATGAAATAATAAAATTTGCCTATACATGGATGGACATAGAGACTATTATGCTGAGTGAAATGAGCCACAGAGAGAGGAATATATAGAATAGTCTCACTCATCCTTGGGATGTAAGAAAAATAAGACAGTATGGTGATATTAACCAGAGACCATGGAGTTGAATGCTTATGACATGAATCTTACCACAAAAAGTAGTGAGTGCAGCTAAAGCACTAACCACAGATACAACTACCATGACAATGATTGTGAGGGAGAGAGGCAGAATGGCTATCTGAGAGACAGCCAAGGAGTTGGGATTAGGGAGGAAAATGAGGGTTCATTGGTGATGGGAAGATCACACTGGTGAAGGATGGTGTACATTCTATGATTAAACTCCAGTATAAAAATTTTTGTAAACAGATGATTAAATTTAAAAAATAAAACAATAAATATAAATAAACCCTTAACCTAACCCTAACCCTACCCCTAACATTACCCCTATACCAAACCTAACAATAACATAAAAAGAAAGATTTGGCAAAGTATCATACAAAAAATTTACATAAAAATCGAAAAAAATAGGTGTGTTAATTAATGTACTATATAGAAATCCATTGAATACTATTGTGCAGCACCTATTACATAAAAAATATTTTAAAAAATATTTTCACTTTCAGTCAGTTCACCAGAGCATGCGCCATGCTAATTCTTTCTCCTATTTATGATCATTATATTATTTTGTTGTTGTGTATTATTAAAGGAATAGAAAATTGTCAAGATAATATTTAAGTATTTTAATGTGCTTCTTCATTTTTATTTTTATTCATAAAACCATTGCCTTGAGGAGAAAAAAGTATGGTTATAACTGAAATGCAGGAACTGGAGAGATATTACAGTCCTTACACAAGGCCAACACTAGTTTGATCCCTCGTACCAGTGAGCATCTCCAAATGTGATTTCTGAGCACAGAGCCAGGAATAATCCCTGAACTCTGTTGAGTAAAGCTCAATGCCACCCCTGAATACACATCAAAAAAGTTAAAATGTAAAGCCAAAGAAAATGCCAGCTCTGGGTCAGAATGATAGTACAGCCAGGTAGTGCCTTGCATGCAGCCAACCCAGGTTTGATCCTAGCATCCCATATGGTCCCCTCAGTCTACTAGGAGCAGCTTCTGAAAGCCACCAGGTGTGGCCCAAAAACCATAAAAGAAAAGAAAAGAAGAAAGGAGAGGGGGGGAAGAACAGATGAAAAGAAAAAAAAGAAATGAAATGAAAATGCCAACTCAATCTTTCACCCTCAAATTGTTTAACTAGAACTTTATTTTCAAGAACAAAGTTTTTGGGGAGAAAAAATTTTCATGACCTCCCAAGAGACAAATCTTAGCAGGCTCAGTTAACAATATTTACTATAAACCATTCACTGGTGGATGTCAAATTGGAGGAGAGGGGTGACAGAGGAGAAAAACACGAGAGAATGAAAATGCAGTCAGGCTCCTTCTTTCCACACACAATCCCACTTCAAATCCCTTCTTTGGCATGCTGTATGGAGCAAGGGGTCCTAATATTTCACCATTGATTCACTAGCCTTCTGAGTTTTGTCATCCTTTAGATCTTTTTTCCTTCAGTTGCTTTCAGATTTTGAGCTCTCCACCTCATATAGTATAGATGTGATAAATGTGCCAGGGTTTCCATTTAGGAGCTCAGCCCTCTCGAGGAGTTTCTAAACCAGATTCCTAGCTTTCTACAGTTCACTGACATTTCTGGCAACCCTGAGAACCCATTGGAGATCCCAGAAACAACTAGATTTCCCCCAAAATAGCACAGACAAAAGAGTGACATGCTTCCCTCAAGCACTCTCTGACTCACTATGGCGTGCCTTCACATTTACCCTTGACAATTATACTACAGTGATCTTTTAATTTTTGCATATACAAAGAACCCAAGGTTTAGTTTTAATACTGTAATGTTTTCTAAGAGTTGATTCATCGGATTCAAATAGCCTGCAAGGCTATTTTTCCAAGATTTCTGGTGATAACTAGAACACATTTCTCTCATCCCACCATCCGGTGACTACAAAGACCTTATATGGATCTCTAAAGCACTCCTGGTATTTAATTAAAATAGTATTAACTAAAAAAAAGTATTAACTCATTTATATATTATATGTATTTCATTGTGCAACTGTATGGGTTTCCACATCCACCCAGATCAGGAAATATACGATTAGTAGCACCCTGAAATGTCCCTACATTAATAATAATATTCTGTTTTCCACCGTGGTGTACTCGTTAAACCTGTTTTTTTATTTTTTATTAAAGAGCTATAATTTACAAAGTTATTCATAATTGAATTTTTTGGCATACAATGGTCCATCTGTGTTGTAATGTTGCATTTTTCTCTTTTTTTTTTTCGCTTGATAGTATGACATTCTTCTATAGGGTCATCTGTAGTTAGAATTTATTGATTTTTACTTTTGAAGACTATTCTGCATCCAACAAAGTTGAATTCAAATCCAAATTATATTATATATAAATACTCTGACTATATGTATAAAAACTTAATAATGAAGTAAATAACACAATCACAAACTCAGAAGTTGCTAAAAGAGAAGAATTTGAAACTTCACAAAGAAAAATAATATTAAACCAATTCTGGTAACAAACTGTGATAATTTTGTTTTATATAAGACATGAATCTCCTTGTGTCACAGGTGAAATTAAGGCTTAAAACGTCATTATCCCAGACCATGGAGCTTGTTCTAATCAATGATTGAGTGTGGACTTCCAACTGGATTTGAGGCAACCGCTTCTAACCAGAGACCACAGTAGTAACCCACAGAACTGAAACCCTAGTCTTCATTACCTAAAGAGAGTTCTAATTCCTTTCAAGCTGAAATGTTATCATTTAGTTAAAGCAATGAGGTCATGGTAAGTGGATGGACACATTTCTCAACAGAATTTTCTCTTGATTTGTTCATTTTGGGATCATGCCTAGCTAGCCCTTGGCTCTGTGTTCAGGTATCACTCCTTTTGAGACTTAAGGGTTGGAGTTGGTTACATGCAAGAAAAGTGCCTAACCTACACTTTACTATCTGTCCAGTCACTCAGCATAACATTTATAGTTAGATTTTTAGGTCATATTCCAGTATTGTTTAAACACAACTCAACAAAATTAAATTCCTAAAATTTATTGAACCATGTCTCTTGAGACCACCACCCAAATCATTTCAAGAATTATTCACTTTCTTGGGCTCCTAGAATTTCTGACTACATACTTCCTCTCAAATAAATCAAGTGCTTGAAAAATGGATATGTGTGATATTAATGTCTTCTATATATTTTTTCATTCTTTTCTGACCTATTTCCACATGGCTGAGCTTTCTATTCTTATTAACTTTATTTGTGCTTATTATTATTACTTTTTAATTACTAAAAAATCTCAATAGCATAATCTTGTCAATACTTCTGTGTCTATCTTTTGCTGGCATGGTGGATTTCAGATGCTATAGATATTTTTAATAAATTATTTTAATTTCTCTGGTTGTGAAAATCATGTTCATTTTTAGCTTATTTTTATGTGAACATCATCTTTTTGTGATTAATTCTTAATCTATTATTAGCTTTTTCTCTTTCCTTGTTGTCATCTTATCCCATTTGTTCTTTTCATTAAAGCCTCATTGTTGTCTGCCTTTTGGCAGAGACATTTTAGCTTTGCATATTCTAAGTAGGTGATATTATCTAGTGTTATTTCTTACATACTTAAATGCTGCATAAATTTATCACATCTAAGCAACTGGGCCAATATTGTTTGTCTTATTTTCTAGACTCTTATTGTCTTAGTATCTTAGTCAGTTCCGGCTGCTAACAAATTACCATAGAAGGTAGCTAAAACAACAAACATTGATTTCTCACGGTTCTGGAACCTGAGAAGACCAAGATCAAAGTGCCAGCAGATCTGGTGTCTGGTAAGAGCCAGTTTTCTGGTGTGCAGATGGCTGTCTTCTCTTTAGCAGTCTTACGTTGTACATTCATATGTTCCTTGTATCTTCTGTAGGCAGTAGAGAGGGGGAAGTAAGTTCATGCTTATCACTTTCACTTTACAAGAGCCCTAACCTCATTCATTAACTCTCTGTACTCATTACACAGGAGTTAGGGTTGTCCACAACTGAATTGAACAGGGACACAGTCCCTGATACTGAAGCTTGATGTTGAAATGGCCTCTTCACTTTTGATCATTTCAGTGAATGCTACACAATTTAGTGGCTTCTCAGACTATCTGACAAGTCAGTTATTTTAATGAATTCATTACCTCTTAGGTTTATTATTAAAATCATTTTTAACCAGTTGATAGGATTCTTGACATAATTTTAGGCATCCTACAATTATAGCAATAATGATAGTTATAACAGTAATAATCATAAAATTGAATGTTTATAATGTGCCTGACCCTAACCTGTTACATGCTCTGAATATCTCATGACCTTGAAACTAACCAGACACTAAATGGTTGACTATGATTCAAACCCAGGTCACTACAAGTTCTGTGGTCCTCTCTGGTGGTGTTTAGAGAGTCCCAGGGAAGAACCAGTACTGCCACTCTCTTTAAGCAACACTTTATTCCATCATTTCTCAACTCCTTTAATTCTTCCTCTTTTTTTTTTTTCCTTTTTTTGGTTTTTGGGTCACACCTGGCCGTGCTCAGGGGTTACTCCTGGCTCTATGCTCAGAAGTTGCCTCTGGCAGGCTCAGGGGACCATATGGGATACCCAGATTCGAACATGCAAGGCAAACGCTTCACCTCCATGCTATTTCTCCGGCCCCAAACTCCTTTAATTATTAAAGTTCATTGCTGACTTTGGGCCTCAGTATGTGCTATCCTGTGACTGGAACATCAATGTCACCCAGATCTGTAGCACTTCTTATCTCTTCCTCCAGCTCCTCCCTCTTCTTCTGTCAGGGTCTCAGCACTCCACAGAGGTCCTATCAGCACCAGAAAATCACCCTTTCAGACATAATTATTATTTTGTGTCACTTTGTTTATTCCATTCATATCACCCATCCAGAGTTTGCACATTTCCAGTGATATAGAAACTGTGATTTACTTCAAGCCCTGTTGTCTCACTTGGTCTCTAAACCTATGAAGTAAGGAGCTTACTGACCACATGAAAACCACACATGAAGCCCAAGGCCTGCAAAGCATGCAATCAATATTGAATTGAATAAATAAATGATCAAATGCAAACAATTTTAAGAACAGTTTCCTATGTAGTGCTGAAGAGTTCATAAAATTCTCTATCTTCATTTTACTGGTCATTGAGCCTAATTAGCTTTCCAGAGTCACTGTATGGAAGAAGCTTTGCTAGGGTAACCTGTTGGTTCCATTTGTCAGCTTGAGTGTCTTGTCTCTCAGAAACTTTCACCCATTAGAAAACCCAGATGACTTGTCTCCTGGTTGAACATGGTCCTTGTTTTAGCCCCTGGAATAACAGAAAAGACTTTTTTTCCTGATCTCTGAACATCAGTACCCAGAACAATTGACTGAGTTTTGCTTTGCTTTGCTGCTTCTTTTTTTTTTTTTTTTTTGGGGGGGGTCACACCCGGCAGTGCTCAGGGGTTACTCCTGGCTCCATGCTCAGAAATGGCTCCTGGCAGGCACGGGGGACCATATGGGGCACCGGGATTCGAACCGATGACCTTTTGCATGAAAGGCAAACGCTTTACCTCCATGCTATATCCCGGGCCCCCGCTTTGCTGCTTCTTAATATATGTCTCATCACTTTACTTCCCAGTCTCCCTGTTGTAGTTGTGACGGCAGGGTCAAACGCAATCCTGGCTGTTGGTGTGCTTGCATATTTAGTTGTGCTATCTACTAGCCTCCTGCTCCTTTAATTGTGAGGTTCTGGGCATTCTTCTGCAGTGCTTGTCAGAGATCTCTAAGGTGCTCACACATGTGCTCACTGCAGGGCATACTTCCGGCTATGGTACACACCCCCATCTTTCAGCTGTAGTCTTGCTGGGGGGTGTCCCCTCCCCAATTTTAGTTGTGGTGCTCTCTCTCTCTCACAGATACACATCAAGACACACACACACACACACACACACACACACACACACACACACACACCAGGGTGCAATAAGAAGTTTTCTTTGAGGCAGAGGATCACATACAGGCACAAACAGCAGGTTTGTCAGAAAGTTGCACAGAAGAGAGTACAAGGTCTCGTACCTGCAGACAAGTTCCCTAAGCATAGGAGCTAGTTCCTGTACCACCACCACCACCATCACCACCACCACAACCACCACCAACCGAGACTGATTTGTTTTGAATTGTGCAAAATCTCCACTCTCCCTAAAATGTAAAAACCATAGTTTGAGTGGAAAACCTGCCTGGGAATGAACTCTTATTTTTGCTTAATATGTTAAACTCAGGGACCCATTATTTTGCTTTTTCTTAGAGTGGCTGTTGATAAGTCTGGTGTTGTTTATTATATTGAGTTTTATAAGCTGTTAAGTTTCTAAACTGTTAAGTTTTCCTTTGCATATGCACCTAAAGCATTTTTCTGTTCCCCAATATATCTGGGTATGCCCTTATTTGGGCATCTCTTTGCAGGTCTTTCTATACCGATTCTTTGGGAATCATGTTGTTATAAGAATTTTGTTGTTGTTTTCCTACTGTTTTCTTTTTCACTTAATTTCAGATGTTCTATATTTTAGACAATATCTTTTTTTGTTTTTGGGGGTTTTTTTTTTGGTCACACCCAGCAGCCCTCAGTGGTTATTCCTCGCTCTAATCTCAGAAATTGCTCTTGGCAGGCTTGGGGGACCATGTGGGATGCTGGGATTTGAACCACCATCTCTCTACATGCAAGGCAAACACCCTGTCTCCATGTTATCTCTCGGGCCCATATTTTAGACAATATCTTTCCCCTGTCAATCCTCCAGGCCATCTCTCCCCTACATCTCCAGCCCAATACACAGGATTTCTTGCTTATGCCACTACCCTCTCATTTGTGAAACTATTTTCTATTTCTTCCTGTTGGCTGGTAATGTTTTCCAGTTTGCTGGTTATTTTTTCTAATGTTCCTGTTATAATTCCTTGAAGCTTGTGATTATTATTTTTTACAAAAGGAGGAGGCCTATTTCAAAACCATTTTGCTTCTAAATTTCTAAGAATTGCTTTGTGAACCATTTCTTTTCTCTGTCCTCCCTGTCTGCTTCCATTTTATTCCACTTTATAATAATCATTACTAATAATACCATTTGAAAGTGCTTTCTTTCATCAAGTCACCTTTTCTCCCTTTCCTGCATTAATTTATTAACTAGTCTACTATTTATTTCTTTGCTGGTTCACCTGCTTTGTAGCTCTGTGCCCTCACCAGAAAGGGCCTGGCCTCCACTGAGTTTTAATAGAGTTCTATTTTTATAGGGGGTAGGAAATGACATAGAGTGTGAAGTTTCTTTACTAATCGTTTTTTTGTCCCCCAATTCACAATACAGACCAGGCAAAGAGCCTAAGTTGAGGTGTATATGGGGTGCATTTACTGTACCTCCTCTTTCTATACAGTCAGTGTAAAGAACACAGCCTGTGGTAAGAATTTGGGAGGCCTTATCTTTTTTTTTCTTTTTTATTTTTGATTTGCATACACACACACACACACACACACACACACACACACACACACACACAAATCCTTCACCAGTGCAACATTCCCCCAAGTGTCCTTCCTTCCCATCCACACAGGCCTATTTTCTAGACAGGCTTTCTACTTCCCTCATTCAGTCACATTTTGTTATGATAGTTCTCACTGTA
>PVKC010032847.1:0-14134 GCA_004027635.1 Crocidura indochinensis
ATTCATTTACTTTCTCTAAATAAGTCACTTGATGACAATGATTTATGTTTATCTTCACACAAACTAAGAAACCTAGTTACCATGTTATTTGCAAAATCAATTCTGTTTTGAAGGGTTTTCACACCCATTTGCATTCACTCCTGGTTCTGCACTCAGGAATAACTCCAGTACGTTCAAAGAACCATATGGGGTGCTGAGTATTGAACCCTTGTATGCTGATGCACGACCCTAAGTCAATTGATAACACACTTATTTTCAAGATATTTTATGACTACTTTCTCTTCTTTAGTCATTATTGTACTGTATATTTTAAAATTATTATTTTTACATCCATTTGCTTATCTTTCCTTCATATATTATACAATATTCTAAAATTAAAGTTTTCAATATTTGCAAATTAGAACTAACTTCTTTTAAGTTATAATGCTAATTTTCTATTTATACAAACCTTCAGGACTATATAAAATATTACAGGCCAGAGATATAGTATGGTGGTAGGGCATTTGCCTTGCATGCAGAAGGATGGTGGTTTGAATCTCGGCATCTCATTTAGTCCCACTGGCCTGCCAGGAGCAACTCCTGTGCACTGCCGGGTGTGACCCAAAAACCAAAAAATATATATATAAATATATTACACATGGTCACAGCATTTAGAGAAATAAATAGTACATTTATGTGATTGATACTGTGACATACTTATTAGTCACCTTAGAAAAATCATCTTTAGGTATAAATATTAAAATATCATACCCAATCTAAAAATATTTCAGAATATTAATCTACAAAGGAAATAAAATGAAAAAAGTTTTGCTTAAATTCAAATTTATGAGTAAAATGGTCATAAATATTCTCCCAGTTTTGATGTACATTATAATTGTTTATGCAGCTTTCACAATTTCCATATTATAGCCCTTGATATATTCCATAAAAGTAAAATGTTCTATGATCATATTAGTTCTTAAATTCTCAGTCTTAATTATTTTATATATAATTTAAGAAGTTATCCTAGGGGCCGGGCCGTGGCGCTGGAGATAAGGTGCCTGCCTTGTCTGCGCTAACCTAGGACGGACCGCGGTTAGATCCCCCGGTTCCCCATATGGTCCCCCGTGCCTGCCAGGAGCTACTTCTGAGCGCATAGCCAGGAGTAACCCCTGAGTGTCACCAGGTGTGGCCCAAAAACAAAAAAACAAAACAAAAACAAAAACAAGAAGTTATCTAATATTGTAGAATTTAGCACTTAAAATGTTTTCATGAATTTTTAATTGAACAACTATGAGATAGTTATAAAGTTGTCCATGATTGAGTTTCAGTTCCACAATGTCCAATACCCTTCCCTTCACCAGTATATAGTTCCTGCCACCAGTGTCCCTAGTTTAATTTCCACCCTTTCTCTCCTTCCTCCAGCATCCCTCTATGGCAAACACACACTGTCCTTTTTGTCTCTAATTCATTCTTCCCTTTTTTTCTTCTAAACATTGGCTTGCAAACTGATTACTGAAGAGGCATCATTCTCATTACTTCACTTCCTTTCAGCACCCAATTCTGTTCAGAGTAATCATTCTGAACTACTGTTTTCAGAATGGTGTGGCAAATTTCTTACCATTGAACCACTGGACTTGTTTTTCTGGACCTTAATGTTATTGTTTTGGGCATTATTATGATATTAAATTTTATACTCCACAAATGAGTGTGTTCATTCTATGTCTGTCCTCTCCCACTGAATCGTTTCATTCAACATAATACTCTATATATTCAACCATGTAAAGGCAAATATCATTACTTCCGTTTTTCTAACAGCTGCACAATGTAGATGTACCATTGTTTCCTTATCCACTAATCTGTTCTTTGGGTTATTTCTAGATTTTCACTATTGTGAATAGTGTTGCAGTGAACATAGGAAGGCAGAGAACTTATTTGCATTCTGTTTTGGGTGTCCCAGAAGCAGTATTATGGGATCATTTGGAAAGTTCAATTTATAGTTTTTTGAAGAATGATTATATTGTTTTCCTAAAAGACTGGACCAGTCTACATTCCTACAAGCAATCAATGAGAATTCATTTCCCCCAACAAACCTAGTTCTTCTTGATGTATGCCAGTCTGTGTGGTATGGGGTAATATTACATTGTATTTTTGATTTATATCCCTCTGATTAATTATGTAGGGCATACCTTTTAGCTATCTGTATTTTTTCTTTGAGGAAATGTCTATTGATATAATCTCCCTATTTATTAATGGGATTAGTTTATTTTTTCCTTGCTAAGCTCTATTAGTTCATTATATATTTTAAATATTAATCATTATCAGATGGGTCATTAGTGAATAATTTCACCCATTCTGTGGACAGTCTTTGTATCCTGGTATTTCCCTGTGAAGTAAAGAAGCTTTTAATATACTCCTAATTGTTTATCTTTGCTTCCACTTGTTAACTGGTATTTCTTTCTTAAAGATAACTTTAGATTAATGTCATGAAGAATTCTGACTATATTTTTCTTGATATACCTTATTGTATCAGATCTGATATCAAAGTTCTCAAGGCATTTTGATTTTAGCCTTTCTTTGTGCTGAACTTTCATCTCACTCATTTCGATGTTATCACCATGAAACTAATTTTGAAAACTGCACACATTCTCATAATTACTAATGTTTAATCATGAAATTAAATATATTATTAAAATTATGTCTTAATAACTAGGATAACCTACTTTCTGTTAAGGTTGAAAAGGTCAGATAATTGGGGGCCGGGCGGTGGCGCTGGAGGTAAGGTGCCTGCCTTGCCTTGTGCTAACCTAGGACGGGCTGTGGTTCGATCCCCATTTCCCCATATGGTCCCCCATGCCTGCCAGGAGCGACTTCTGAGAGAATAGCCAGGAATAACCCCTGAGCATCACCAGGTATGGCCCAAAACCAAAAAAAAAAAAAAAAGAAAAGGTCATATAAAAATTGTATAGCTTGTCACCACAAAACGACTTTTCTATTTTTATATAGTTAATTTCTAAGATATAGTTTAGAAAGGTATCTTTCAAAGGTATCCAACCATAAATGTGTTCATAGGAGTGATTTATAAAATACATTCAATATGTTAATTTAAATTATTTAACTTTATATTATACCACAATAGCAGTCTCATGATATCATAGCCACCACAATTCCTACTTTTTACAAACTTACACAAAACCATATGGAATAATAAACTAAAATATAAAATATTAATAAATAAAACAAAAATATCTTCTATATATAAGGATTTCTAAACTATACTAAAAGGGGGTATTTAGTACAGAAGATAATAAACAAATCGAGCTGGATAATGAATACAATTATTTTTGGTAAATCATCCTAAAGTAGAAATAATACATAACATTATTCAATTTTCTACTTTCTGTAGAAAATTAGAATTTACATCTTTAATCTAGCTTAGATGGTTTTGTCATTATATTTTAAAGGAAGTATTATCATTTAAAACTTAGGAAGAGAAAGAACAGCTTAAAGAATGACTTGATAGGGAAATTCAAAAATTTTATCAAGCTGAGAGACATCACAAAACTTAATTTAGCACAACTGTCGGGAGGGAAATGAGAGTCATTAGGTATCTTGTCATTTATTTTAAACATTATTCTGGATTTTTATTTTTGAAGAATCGCACAATAAAATAACTATAGTTTCACAGTTTTGTTCATCTATGCAGGCTATGTTAGTACTAGTGCTTATATTTTATAATCTTATATGATATTTACAGAAAATCAGGTATCAATAACTTATTTTTTCTATTTTCTATTTTGCATAAGTGCCACTAGATTTTCAGACATTGTTTTAAGAGAATAAAGTTGGCACTTCTGCCATAACAAAACATTAGCTTCTTAGAGTTCTGAAGTGTCAAAAACAAACAAAAATATTGTCTTCAGTTGTAAATCAGAAGTCATGATTTATTGAACAAAGCATAGCGCCAAACTATAGGTCTGAAGATCTCAAAAAATACTGAAAACAAATAATATGTCCATTTTTTGGCACTGCCCAGGTAAAAATCATACAAAATATACAATGGTGGCTACCCTATTTATTTAAATAGTAGACGTACCTAAATCGTATTTATTCTTTCAAGGCATAAATGCATAAAACATGGAAAGTAAAGAAGTGAAATGGGAAGAATACTTTAAAAAGTCTATTTTACCTGAGAAGTCTACTTTAATTTGAGCACTTCATGTCCTGTGGTATAAAACAAATGTATCAAGATATATACACATTAACAGATTTCCGACATTAACAATTGTTCAGAAAAACAATTGTTTTTATCACATGTTTTAGTAATCTGAGCTACAAAAGAGAACAATTTCAATGCTGATTTGAAATTCAACAAACACACCAGATTATGCTTTCAGGTGGCAAAAGCTCCAGGGTTTCGTGGCTTCTTTTGTGTTCCTTGGCTTGTCGAGTGCTAGGAGCTGACAGATGCTTATCAAACATTCATGTAAACACAGTTATCAAAGCTGTGCTCTCCAGCTCTGCCTTCACACAAGAGGGTCAGCATGGAACATCATTAACGCTGGACCAAAGATAGAAATGTCAGGCCATGAGTTTTGTAATGCAAGAAAATGCCTCACTGTCATCTAAGATACAGCAATCAAATTGTTAAGAGGTCTGACATGAAAGGTGAATGCAGAGACAAATGTTTAAAGTGCTGCTGTATGTTTATATAAGCATGGAAACTGGTAAGCATTTTCATTAGTGTTTTTTCCAGTGAAAATAGAATTTGAAGCCTTTAAAATGTCATCTTAAGTTTTTCTGAGTCTCCAGAAATATTGCTTAACTAATAGCTAAATTAATAATGCCTCCAAAACAAAATACTGTAGTCAATTAATTAGCTAGCAATAAAATATGAAGCAGAATTTTGCATTCTCTAGATCTAAGATGACCAGATCTTGAAGGAATTTTCCCTCCTCCATTTCTGTAGCTTTATTTTCTTCTTTGTGTACAGAAATTACACTAGTTTTTCAGGGGAGTAATTTGCTAATAGATAACAAAAAGGGCAGAAAGGCTTACTCTTGAAAGCTAACTCATCCTTTCACCACCAAGACCTATCTACTAGTCTGAATTCAGACTCAATTTAATTTTCTCTCTAGAAAATGCATTACTTATCCCTAATATTGGTTCCACATGCTTAATGATTTATCTTTATTTAGCAGAATAATAAACGCTTGTTCACTAGACTGAGATATCCTCTGATGTTCTGATCTGATAGTCTTCCTATTACCTTTGATTGAGCAATTGTCTTTAATGTGTAGTCCCCAGAGCAATATTATTAGAATTGCCTAGTTACTTGCTAGTCCTGCAAAACTTTGGATATACCAGATTAAAAAAAAAAACAAGTAAAGAAATCTATTTCATTCAGATTAATGAAATAGGGCAAACTCACTTCCAGTCATGTAGCCAAATATCCTCAATTCTTTTAATAATTTATTTTGGTATTTGTCTCCTAATTCATGTATAATATCTACATAATGCTATTTCCTGGCTCCTAAAATTTTTCTATTGAATTCCTTTGACCATGCTTTAGTATTTTTTGACCTTACTTTTCTACTTGTTTCTTTCTACAATAGTTACATATCTATTGGTTATTACTTAACTAATATTATAAATAGCTAGTAGTTTATTAGTATGGAGATTCCTCCAAAATCTGGAAATTGAGCTCCCATATGATCCAGGTATACCACTCCTAGGGATATACCTTAGGAACACGAAAATACAATATAAAAATCCCTTCCTCACACCTATATTCATTGCAGTGCTATTTACAATAGTCAGACCCTAGAAACAACCAAGATACCCTTCAAAAGAGAAATGGCTAAAGAAACACTGTACATATACACAATGGAATATTATGCAGCCTTCAGGAGAGAAGTCATGAAATTTTCCTACACATGGATGTACATAGAATCTATTATGCTGAGTGAAATAAGTCATAGGGAGAGATTGACACAGAATAGTATCACTCATCTATGGGTTTTATGAAAAAATAAAAGGTGTTTTTGCAATAATTCTCAGAGACAAAAGTGAGGAGGGCTGGAAGGTTCAGCTCATAATATGAAACTCACCACAAAGAGTGACGAATACAATTAGAGAAATAACTACATTGAGAACTATCATAACAATGTGAATGAATGAGGGAAGTAGAAAGCCTGTAGAGTGCAGGCAGGGTGGGGTGGGGAGGAAGGGGATTTGGGATATTGGTTATGGGAATGTTGCATAGGTTAAGGGGGCTGTTCTTTACTGACAGAAACCCAACTACAATCATATTTGTAATCAATGTGCTTAAATAAATACATTAATAAAAGTAAAAAATTACAAACTGATAGCTATTAGAAATTTTAAATTATTATAAAACATTTTCAAATTATTATTATTCCATTGCTTTTATTTGCTTAACTCTTTTTTCTGTCCTAATAGATCTATCTATACAATATATGTGTAATTCCAAATGCTCCATTACCTATTGTCTACTGAGAAAGACTTTCTCATTGCTCTTGGTATTTTTCCCAACAAATTCCTCCATAATATAATTTAGTAAATACCACCTCTTTTTTCTTTTCACCACTTATTTGGTTTAGATCCCACTTTTCCAGTAATAGATCTTGGGCATACACTTGTGTGGCAAATATTCTCATCCACTTTCTAAAGTAAAGAAAACACAGAGAGAGAGAGAGAGAGAGAGAGAGAGAGAGAGAGAGAGAGAGAGAGAGAGAGAGAAATAAACTGTTTTAAAATTTAAAGTTTATATACGTAAAAAAAAGAAGAATTTGGGGCCCGGGAGATAGCATGGAGGTAAGGTGTTAGCCTTTCATGCAAAAGGTCATCGGTTCGAATCCCAGTGCCCCATATGGTCCCCCGTGCCTGCCAGGAGCAATTTCTGAGCATGGAGGCAGGAGTAACCCCTGAGCACTGCCGGGTGTGACCCAAAAACCAAAAAAAAAAAAAAAAAGAAGAAGAATTTGGGCCAGAGAGAGAGAGAGAGAGAGAGCTCAAAGCATTAAAGCAAATTACATAAGGAAGGCCTAAGTTTATTCTTTGGCATTTCACCGTTCCCCCAAATACTAACAGGAGCAACCCCCAAGCAATTCAACAGAAGTATCTCCTAAGTACTATCAGATGTGGCCCCAAATCAAACAAAAACAACTGAGGTTTCTTAAGAATGACAGTATGATACAATATAATGCACATGAATAGAGGAAACTTTGCTAATTTATATTAAAAGAGAAAGGTGCCCCTAAACGCAGATAATTCTATTTAAGAACAGTATATCATCAGCCTGGAACATTTTGAGACCATTTTTTTTGAAAGATAAAATGGAAAACTCAGTCTTACAGAAATTCAATGCACTCAGTCTTATATTCAACAATCTTACAGGATTGTATCATTTCAGTGGAGAAGACATAGAAGCCTTGCTTTTCTGGTGCTTGTTCCTGAAGAAAAATAGATAGTGTCCCAAAGTGTCAGATTTTGATGAGGGAAAGAACTAGGCTGTAAGATTACACTTTAAAATGAAGACTTGGAAACCTCTTGATAATTAATATAAAAATTTAATAAATTCTTATTTCATTAGTATCTCTCAAAATATTCACAGTAACAACCCTTCAAAAGTAGATACATTCTTGACCATTTGATCATTTTAGAAGTTAGTTTCAGGATTTCTTAGATTTACCACACACGTTTATTCTTTGACATTGTAAGTTAGACTTTGTCAATCTTGAACTCATGATTTATTTCAGGTTTCTTATATCTACAAATTCTTTCATTCTTGATTGTTTGGTTTGCTTTTCCTTAAGATTCAAAAATTGACCTTTGTGGTTCTTCAGCATCCTGAATTAATATGATTTTTATTCTCACAACATAGATTGCCTGTTTGTCTCTTTTTTCTATCACCTGCAAATAATTGTCTTGATCTAGAAGTTTGATTTTACTCAAATTTAATTACTTCAGACAGTTTAAAGCTGATATTGCATACAATCATCAGGAGGTATGATTAAAGACTGTTATTTGAGTCATCTGATATTTTACTCAGATCACATTTTTAATCTCACAAGCATCTCACTTTTATTTTTTATTTATTTTTATTCTATTTAATTCTGACTAGAATTTTTTAGTATGATTCTATGGGGATAATAATTAAAGAAATCATTCTGTAATATTAAAGAATTTTTAAAAGTGCTTTTATTTGAAATAGAAATGGACAAAAATAAAATTATACTGATTAAAATAAAGAGAACATTTGAACCATTAAAGAAATATGATATGCATAACTGGAAGAAAATAAAGTATGAGTGTTTATTTGAATTAGTATAATAAATAGCCAAAAATATAGGAAAAGTGCAAGAGCACTTAATAAAAGCTTTTTTTTATATCATGAAGTGAAGCAGAGCTTTTCAAATGGCTCTTGAGGAATACTGTAGGGTCAGGGGAAAGAAGAAACAAAATATCATTTTGTATATGTAAAAGTAGAAAAGAGAGACAGAGAGGATGAAGGTATAAGGAAGCAGCTTCTTAAAGGTCTTCTTCAAGTCTTAAATTTCTGTGAGGCAATATTTTATTGACAAAGAGATTCTTGAGTCCATGATTCACTGAGTGTGCGTCCTGATGAAGTAGTTTATAGCTTAATTACATGTGAACAAGATAGTAGTAAGATTTACAAATTATTAAAGTGAAAAATAAAGAGTGTGGAGATTGAACTCTGATAGTAAGTGGATAAGGAACTTGCTTTGCATGTGGCTGACTCAGGCTTGATCTCTAGCATCACAGATAGTCTCCAGTGATTCCATCTCAGTGTTGATCCTGATATAAACGCTGAACACTGCTGGGTGTGGTCCCAGAAAACAAACAAATAAACAAAATAGTCCACAGCAACGAAAATAAAATTGTATATGTGGAATACCAAAAAGTTCAAGGATATCTGTAGTAATATAGATAAATAAAATATAGCCTATTTTTTGAAACATAGTTGGAAAAATTGTCTACTTTCTATGTTCACTTTCTGTTAAACAAATAAATTAGCATAAAATGTGCATAGCTGCAGGGCATTTGCCTTACACACTGCTGACCTGAATTCAATCCCTGCCTAGCCATATGGTCCCCCCGAGGCTGGAGTGATTACTGAGAGCAGAGCCAGGAGTAACTCCTGAACGCCACTGGCACTCAACAAATATAAAATAAAACAAATATAAAATAAAACAAATTATAAATATAAATTTATAAAACAAATTTATAAAAAAAATGGGCGGTGGTGTGGTGTGGGGAAAAATTAAGCTGAACAGGGAGCTGCTACAGACTGCTGATCTGTAGCTAGTAATTTAGCTTCGTGGGTTTCAAAACCTAACACGGGAGAGAGTGAAACACGAGGAGACTGAAAAATGGAATTATTAATGTAGAGAAATGAATTACCACATGCGATGCATGGGGATCCATGTCAGATGAAGCGAGGACAAATGTATTGAATTCAGCTCAGCCTTATAAAGTAAACTCTGGAATGCAGTGTAACACATTCTTGGGGCATAGCCAGGAAGAAAGGATTGAATCAGCATATGAAGTGACAGGTAGAAAAACCTGATATTTATCAAGGTAAGGCAGAGTTGAGAGAGGACAATAGGAGAAGGCTAGCTAAAATTCTGCATATTAAAGGAACCAGGTACTGAGGATGGAAAGGAATTTTGTATATGTTTTGGGTAAGGAAGAGAGAGCTAGGCAATTATCTAGAAAGGTGAGAGATTCCTTAAGTTAGCAATTATCAGGGAAGAGGAAAAATGTTTTAGAGTTTTGGGTAGAAAACTGAGGATTGCTTTCATCCTGAGTTTTGAATTTAGAGAAAAACATCCTTGGCGCCAAGATATCCCAAATCAGAGAGACTGGTCAGTGAAGGAGTTTTTTGTAGGAGTTTTGATACTGTTTTTCTTTGTCTGAAGGAGAAAGATTTTACTGAGGCCTGATTTTCTTAAAGGGAAAGAGTGAAATATCATGGTCCCCTATGAAATTATTTTTCAGACAATCCACGCAAAGAGGTCAGCTGACTTGTGACTACTCAAAGCAGGCCTTTCTGGCAAATGCTCAGGAGTACAATTCACCTTTTGGTTTTTGCACTCCCTAAGTGGGTCATGTCAGGAGCCTAATAGAATGATTAGTTTTACAAAAACAAAGATTTGATTTCTCTTTGGTCAACACAGATATAATCTAGCTATCATAGTTCTAGAAAACTTAAGGGAAGAACCTATTTTGTTGACCCAGAGACAAAGAGCTCTGTTAATGTTCTCAAGCACACTTTTGGTATGTAAGAGGCCCTTGCTCAATACAATCTTCAGTATTCACATGATCCTCTGAGCACCATCAGGGGCAATTCCTAGGTATCAGCACAGATCTGGGCATAGAAATACTGTATTACTTCCAGGTATGCCCTAACTCTCCTCAAAGAATCACCTAACGTTTCTGTAGGCAAACCTATCTAGTTAAGAAGAGATTGCAAAAATAAATTGATAATAGAGTAGTCTATACACAAAAAAAGAAAGAAAGAAACTAGCATATTATGGCATCTACGATCACAGACTTTGTTCTGTCCTTCATTGGATATACATTTCTTCTTACTATACAAATGATAATTAGATATCTATATAAGCATACATTTATATAGCTTTAAACAATGGTGCTCCAAAATTAAGGTGCCATTCATTTTATTATTGTTTTATGTGCTTTGAGGCCACATCCAGTTATGCTCAAAGCTTAATCCTGGCTCAAGGGTCACTTCTGGTAGAATCTGGGAATCATATGGAATGATGGAGACTAAATCCAAGTAAACTGAGTGCAAGGTAAATGCCTAATATCCATTGTATTATAGCTCTCTTCCCACCATTTATTTCTTCATTTCCTTAACTCAAGGTGCCATGGTGAAAAATTTATTGCAGGTATTTATAAATTAGAAATACTTGAAGCATTAATCCATTAAGTCATAACTTAAATATAGCTGGCTCCTTACTTTTAATTTTTTTTAAAAAGTAATAGAGATTTATTCCAGTAAGATTACAGCTCAGTAAAATACTGACTATAGAAGCAGTTTCTTTAAGAAATTTGCTTCATAAAGAGAAATAAATTAATCACATATATGAACTTATTAAAATTAAAACACTGAGCATTTTATACTCAAAAAAGAAAGTATATGCTTGCTGACATAAGTTAGTCAAGCATGCTTTTTATTTTTTTGAGGTGTTATTTTACTTTCAACCTTACTTCTTAACATGTACAAATTAAACAGATAGAATCATTTAAATCTCTAACTGATTTTAAGGAAGAATTTATTGTTCCATCCATACCCTGCTCACAGGTCTTATAACTTTGCAACATAGGATAAACATATTTGTAGTGAAGGATGAAGGTCATAATACGTTAATTGCTTAAACACTAAAATAATTTTTTCTTCTTACAAGTGGAATTGAATTGGAAACTAATAAAAAACACCATCAATAAAATCATGGCAACAAGGCTCATTGGGTTTACAAAACTATTTTTTACTCAGACATACCATACCCCTATAAAACTCCCTGTTTGGAAAATAAACTTGTCGCATTGCTGCCAGAGGATGCGCTGATCCCACATACTCTGTGTGTGGTTTCATTATTTCATATTTTGCCATCCGTGCAATGCCTGTGCAACCCACTCTCCCTAAAGTGGATTCACCAAAATCTCACTGATGACTGTAGGACAGAAGCTGCCTACAGCAAATGAGAGTTCCTTTTTCATTACATCCCACCAGCACTGATAGTTTTTGTTCTTTGTGATGTGTGCCAGTTTCTGTGGCAAGAGATATGTCTTATTTTATTTTTATTTGTACCCATCTCCCTAATGAAAAGTGATGTGGAGCATTTTTTCATTTGACTTTTGGCCATCTGTATTTTTTCTTTGAGGAAATGTCTGTTCATTTCTTCTCCTGTTTTTAGATGGGATTTATATATATATATATATATATATTTTTTTTTTTTCTTGTTAAATTCTGTCAATACCTTTTATATCTTAGATCAGGGGTCTCAAACTCAATTTACCTGGGGGCTACAGGAGACAAAGTCGGGGTGATCCTTGAGTGCAAAGCCTTGAACATTGGGGGGTAACCCAAACAACTAAAACAAAACAAAACAAAACAAAAAAGGGCCACCAAATGTTGTACAGAAGTCCGTTTTTGGCCTGTGGGAGTTTGAGACCCCTGTCTTAGATATTAACCCTTTATCGATGCTATTAGGTTAATAGTTTCTACCATTCTGTGGGTGGCCTTTGTGTCCTAGTCACTGTTTCCTTTGAGGTGAAGAAACTTCTCAGTTAAATGTAGTACCATTTGTTTATATCTGCTTCCACTTTTTTGGATAGTGGTGTTTCCTCTTTGAAGATGCCTTTAATCATTGTCTTAGGGTGTTTTATCTATGTTTATTTCTGTATATTTTATAGTTTAAGGTCTGATATTGGGTTCTTTAGTACATTTTGATTTAACCTTTGACATGGTGTTAGAGGTCTGAGTTAACTATTTTACATGTAGTTTACCAATTGTCCCAACACCACTTGTTGAATAAGATTTCATTGCTCTTTTTTGAATTTCTTGCCACTTTATCAGAGATGAATTGATTGTATGCCTGAATACTCAAATCCAATCCATTAATATGAATGTCTGTCTTTATTACATGCTGTTTTAATGACTATTGTTTTGTAATACAATTTGAAGTTAGGGAAAGTGCTGTCTTCCATCTTCTTTTTTTTTTTAAGAGCTACTTTAATTATTTATGAGCATGTATTATTCCAAATGAATTGTAAGGGTTTGAATCACTTCTTTGAAGAATGTCATGTGTATTCTTAGAGGAATTGCATTAAATCTGTACAATGTTTTAGGGAGTACAACACTTGGGAATATTTCTATTTTAATGTTAATTCTCCCAATCTTTAAATGAGGTGTGTGTCTCAATTTCCTTGTGTTCTCTTTTATTTCTTGAAGTAGTGTTAAATTGTTCTCTTTTTATTATATAAGTCCTCATAGCAAAGCATTTCATTTTTCTGTCTCTATTCTAACATGAAAATATTGCGAATGGGATTTTTATTGTCATTTTCTTATCTATTATGATTTTTTCACTATTGTGAATGGGATTGTTTTTTATTGGCCTATAGTTATCTTTTTTGAAGCATCTGTCTGCTTTTGGTATCAGAGTGATGTTTGCTTCATAAAAACTGTTAGTAGTGTTTCTGTTTCCTTAACTTCATAAAAAGGCCATAAAAGAACTGGTAGTAGTCAGGGCCATAGAGGTGGTACAAGTGATAGGGCATTTGCCTTGCATGTGCTAACCTAGGACGAGCTGTAGTTTTATTCCCCTGCATCTCATATGGTTCCCCAAGCCAGGAGTGATTTCTGGGCTCAAAGCCATTAGTTATCAGGTGTGTCCCCTCCCCCCAAAAGAGGATTGGTAGTAGGTCTTCTTGAAAAGGTTTGAAAAAATTTATTAGTGAATTCATTTGGGACTAGGCTTTTCTTGGGGGGTGGGATTGATTACCATTTTAATTTCCTCAGTAGTGATAGGTCTGTTCAGATATGCCAGAGCACTTTTGTTCAACATTGGAAGTTATAAATGTCAAAAAAATTATCCATTTCCTCTAGGTTCTCTTGTTTTGTGGCATAACATTTCTCAAAGTATTCTCTGATTATCATTTGAATTTATGTATTATTTGAAGTAATCTCCCACTTTTTGTTTCTAATTTGATTTATTACATTTATCTTTCTTTCCATTCTTATGAGTTTTGTCATAGTTTATTGAACATTAACATATTAATTTTTAAAAGACCCAGCTCTACTATAATTTATCTTTCAGATTGTTTTTTGATTTACAATTTATTAATTTCTGCTCTAACCTTTGTTAGCTCCTCCTGTATATTTTTTATTCATTTTGTTGATCACTTTGTTTATTGATCATTTGTCGATCACTACTTTTATAAGTTGTGCTATTAATGAATATATATAATATATATGGGCTTCTTCTTTCTTACTGATGGATATTTTTAAAGCTATATATTCCCTCATAGTTCCACTTATTTTTGTACCACAAGTTCTGATAATTTGTGTCTTCATTCAGATTTTTTT
>PVKC010032848.1:0-14139 GCA_004027635.1 Crocidura indochinensis
AAAGGTTTTATTTCAGTATGGGGAAATGTTAGCCACATTAACTATGAAAAGCAATACTTAAAAAGCACCAAAGGTAATCACAATTATTTCAATAAAATAGTTAAAATAAAATATTAAAAATATTAATTAATATGTATCAATCAATATTTATTAAAAAGAATAAATTATAAAAAGCATCAAAAGTGTACAATGTTCCAGTACCAGTCCCTCTAGCAGTGTAATTTCCCTCCACCAAACTCCCTCACCAGTAGTTTAGTGGCAAGATCCTTGCAAGTGTGAAACCACAAATTTTATTTCTTGACACTCCCCACATATCTACTGGCAATTTATTGACATTTCTGTTAGAGATCCCTGGCACCACAACCAAATGTGTGTAATCTCCTGGACATCTGCCCCCAAAGGTTATCAAATTATTACTAAGTAATTTAACTATATGCTACAATAAAATACAATATTTATAAAATTAAAATGTTCTTTTAAGAATATGAGAGTTAATACCATTTGAGATAAAATTTATTGTCTGGCTTTCAGTCAAAACTTTCTGGAAATACATTTTTGCATATTTTGTGACCATAAATACATGTTTTTGTTTTGGGGCTATTCAGTTGTTTTAGTAGGGTCTATTTTGTTTGGTACTCTTCACCTCCAGGATTTGTATGGCAGCCTCTTTCCAGAGATTGGGAAAGTTCTCTGCTATTATTTCCTTTACTCTTTTGTTCTTCCCCTTTTCTTTTTTCCTCCCCTCTGGTATTCCTATAAGTCTTCTTAGATTACTGTGATTCCCCCAAAATAAGACATCCTCCAAAAATAAGACCTACTTACAGGTTTCCTTCTGGATTAAAAATAAGCACCCCCAGGTTTTGTCTCAGAATGAAAATTAATTTAATGTAAATTGGCTGTGAAGGCCATCCCGATAGATTCACAATTTGTCTTCTTTGTGTTGACAATTACCATATAAAGGTATTAAATTTTCTTTATTTTCATTTAACAATAAATGTGTACCATATTCTTCTTCATGGAAAAATAAGACATTCTCTGAAAATAAGATCTAGTGCATCTTTGGGAGGAAAAATTAATGTAAGATACTCTTATTTTTAGAAAAGCAGAGTATTTCTTTTTTCGTTGTGCATTTAAGTAACTTTCATTTTCTTTCAATGTTTTGTCTCTGGTTTCTTTATTGGCTTTTTTATTGTTGCTGGCTTATATATTGTCTTTGAGTTCATCCATGCCATTATCTATGTGTGTACTTCTACTACTATGATTTGATAACATGTTTTTTTAATTCTCTTAGTTCCATTTGTATGTATTCTCTCATCTTCTGATTGAGTTCTTCCAGTTGATTGAACTTTTCATCTATGAATTTCTTATTTCTTTTTTTTTGAATTTCTTAATTTCTTTAGCCAGTGATTCCTTGAATTTAATTTTTAAGATATTAAATGCTGATTTTATGTCCTCATCTATTAAGTTCATGTGTTTTGAATAATGTGAAAGTTTGGTAGAGTTTCCATATGCCCAGCTATTGCTGTCTTCCTTAGTTCCCCCCTTATTCTTTGCATTTGGTGAAATGAAATGCCGGATTTTCAGAGTGCTTAAAAAATGGTCTGTTAAGTTGTATAAGAGGTGGTTGGAGAAATATCTGTTTGGGGGTTATTTATTTTAGGTAATTGAGGTTACCGGAGCATGATAGGAATGTTCCAAACTAGTTTGTTGGGTTGTTCTGGCTTAGGAGCTGTATATTTTTTAAGGGAATGAAATAGTAGGCCCGATCTGCCTAGAAACATCTGGTATATATTGAAGTTTGTGGGTCAGCAGAACTATAAGCAATTCATAAATGCCACTCTCCTGTGCAGGTGCGGTTGTTCAGGATTTTTGGTGCTGGTAGGTAGAAGTCCTCCAAAGAGGACGCTTGGGGGAGTGGGGCCTGGTTTGCAAGTTCTGTGACTTTAAAAGGTACCCTGGGACTCTTTTCGTCCTACCCCCGCCAAACTAGCATCCACAAGGTTGGCATATCGGAGAAGCGTTAACCCATTTCTACTGACCTCTCTTTTGTGCAGAAGAGGCCAGAATGTACACATTTAAGAGAATAAATAGCTAACAACTAAAAGTTACTAAACCTGCCATTGTATTAATGACTTCATTGAAGATACAATAATTTTTACAAATGTGCTTAATATTGTAATTTATTTTTTCTTTCATTTTTAAATATTTTTCTCTTCCTTTTTATTTACTTTTTTCTATTATTTTTTAAAATAACTTACTTTCACTTGGAACATTATATGGGATATGACAAACAATAAATAAACATCCTGAATAAAATTAATTAGATACCAGGAACTATTGTTTCAATAAAGGAAAACAATGCTTATATATAGAAGAGCAACTCTTTTCCCAATCACAGGAAGAATTCCAGCTGACAGAGAAATGAGCCACTTATGTTCATCGTTGCTGTGGCACTACTATAATAAAGAAACAGAGGAATTCACCAACACTAATGAAAGATGACAAAAGCTTTGGAAAGACCTCAAGCACACAGACCTCTCTAATCTTCTAGATAAGGATTTCAAATTGACAATGATTAGGCTGTTCACTGAACTGAAAAACAATACAGGAAAGTACCAAAAAGAAAAAAGAAAGTATAAGAAAACTTCAATCAGAAATCACCAATGTGGAAAGCACAGTGGAACTAAGAGGTGTGATAGAGGAAATAAGCAGCAGACTTATAGAAGCAGAGAATAAATCATAGTAATAAAAGATGGATAAGATACATGAAATCATGAAAATGGAACAAAACAAGTAAAAGAATACCCCAAAATCAAGAAAGCTGCAGAGATCTATAAGACAACCTAAAGAGAAATAATATTCAAATTATAAGGACCCTGTAAGAAGAGACAGAGGTTGAGAATTTTCAGAAAGAAATGTATAGCCAATACTCCCCACAATTTGTAGTTATATTTAGATATCCACTTTTAGGAAACTCAGAGTTCTAATATGAAAAAACCTAAACAGAAAACCATCAAGAGACATCATAATTAAAATGGCAAATACAAAAGAGAGAAACAATGATTTGAGCAGTAATTTGAAAGCCAAAAACTACATATAAGAGAGGCTTATAATAATAAATGTAGATATTTCAAATAAAACACTTTTGGGTTCAAAGAAATGGTATGATATATCTAACACACTGTCTATATAGGAATACAAAAAAGAATGTTTCATCTTGCTAGGTCACCATTTAAATTCAATGAGAGACTAGAAAATTCCACTGAAAAACAAAGAAAGAAGGTAAAACAGCATGGCAAGACACTCTAGAGTCTCAAATAAAACGGCTAAAGAAAACAAGATTAACTCCAGGAAATTCAGAATGCATACAAAATATGTCATTAAATCTCTGTATTTCAATAATTTTATTTAATATCAATGGCCTGAACTCATTAATAAAACAGCATAAAATATTAAATGTCTTACAAAACTGAACCCTATATTCTGCTGCTTATATGAGAGTTGATTAAGCTATTGTAATAAATATAGGTTCAAAGAAAAAGACTGAAAAACTATCCTACAGGCAAATAATATGCTTATATTGACCAATATAATAACAGCCACCTATTAGAGAGAATATTCAAAGCAATCGAAGAAACCATGGAACAAACAGCCAATAAAACACAAAAGGATATGAGATATAAAATGAGATCAACTCAAACAGAAATTACAGAACTTAAAAAATGGTAGGCAAGATAAAGAAAACTCACTTTAGACATCACCAATAGATTAACAGCTACTGAGGAAAGAGTCAATGATCTCTAAGATGAGCAGTATAACACATCTGTACAACGTAAACAAATGGAAAAAATCACTTAAAATAAATGAACAGAAAAAAAATAAATGAACAGAAGATGGGAAAATCTTAATGAAGAAGCAACAGTCAAAGATTTATTACTGAGAAGTTTCCAGACCTAAAATACATGCACCAACATCAGAGATGCCCAAAGAGTACCAAGTAAAAGTGCCCAATTAAAGGCACCCCAAAACACAACCTAGTGACAATGATGAAAGCCACCAAAAGAGATAGAATACTGAAAGCAAAGAAATCAAAAAGGAAACTCACATACAAAGAAGCCTCCTTAAGATTTACAGTAGACTTATTACAAGAAATCCTCCAGGGCCAAATGCAGTGGGGATATGGTGGGAAAAAAAATCTCAAAGAAATGAATATCTCACCATTAATATTTCATCAGAAAGACTTTCTTCCAGGTTAGAAGGAAGAATACATTGCTTCTTGAATAAACAATAGCTCAGAAACTTTACAGATACAAAACTAACATTAAAACAATTGAAGGGTCTACTTGAAAGCAAGTCAGATCCCACAAACATACCAGACATCACAAAAAGATGTCACAATATACCATGATAATTATCTCTCAAGAATTATATATTAAAAGTACCACTTATGACACACAGAGTGGCAAAATGGATTAGAAAATTGAATACAATATTTTGCTGCCTGCAATGAGCACACTTGAATATTCAGAACAAACACCTACTCAAAGTCAAAACATGACTTTTGCAAGCTAGCAACTCTATTAAAAAGACTGGGGTGTAGGACTAGAGTGATAGTACAGCAGTAGGGTGTTTGCCTTGTATGCAGCCAACACAGGACAGACATGGGTTTACTCCTTGGCATCTCATATGATCCCCTGAGACTTCCAGGATTGATTTCTGAGCACAGAGCCAGGAGTCACCCCTGAACACTGCCGGGTGTGACCCCCAAACAAAGCAAAACAAACAAGGCTGGGGTGGCCAAACTAATAATAGATGACTTAGACTTTAGGCTTAAAATGGTTAAAAAAAACACAGAGAAGGTCATTTCTTAATAATCAGGGAATATATACATCAAGAAGATATCACATTCGTAAATATTTATGGCACCTAGGAGGTGCCATCAAAACACTTAAAACAACTAATAGACTTGTAAAAAAAAAAGACATCAATAGCAACAAAATTGTAGTGGGAGACTTAAAAACTTCCCTGTCACCTCTTGATAGATTAAAAAGGCTAAAGCACAACAAGAATATACTGGCTTTGAAGGAAAAAAAGGAAAAAGTGGCATAGAAGACATAGATAGGTTTTTTTCATTTTCTAAAAGCTGAGAACATATTCTGCTCCAATGCATGTGGGACATACTCCAAAAGAGAGCACATGCTAAGCCATAAGACATATGTAAATAAAATCAAGAAGATAGAAATTGTATCAAGTATTTCTCCAACTATGTTTCACTGAAAATTGAAGTGAATTACAAACAGAAACTGAGAAACCACTTTAAAATCTGGAAATTAAACAGCTCACTACTGAAGGACCAGACAGTCAGATAAGAAATCAAGAAGAAAATCAAAAGATTCATAGGCAAAAATGAAAATGAAGACACAAATAATCAGAATATGGGATACAGAAAAAGTGGTGTTAAGAGGAAAATTTATAGCTGTGTAAGTATTCATCAGAAAAAAAGAAAGGGTCTACATAAGTAGGTTAATGCTGCTTAAGACATTGGAAAATGACCAACAAAATAAGCTGGAAATATGCATACAGAGGGAAATAATAAAATGTAGAGTTGAAATTAATGAACTGGATACCCAATATCAATTCTAATGGTCAATGAAAGCAAAAGTTGGTTTTTTGAAATAATAACAAGATATAGAAACCATTAGCAAGACTTCCAAAGAAAGAGAGAAACAATAAAAATCAGAAACAAAAAGGGGTTAAGCCACTACAGATAATACAGAAACCAAAGGGTGGTCACAGTTTACTTTGAGAAATTTTTTGCCATAGAACAAGAAAACAGGGAGGAAATGAATAAATTCTTGGGTGCGTATAACCTCTCAAGGTTGAGTCAAGGTGATCTGAATACAAAAAGCATATATCTATTGAGAAAATTTAAAAGGCATTTAAAAGGCATCCCATCAAAAAGAACCCAGTTGTAGATGGATTCACTAATTATTCAAGCCTTTAAAGAGGACCTACAGCCAAACCTTTTCATGATGTTTAAGGAATTTGAAGAATAATAAACATTCCCAAACACTTACTACAAAGCTAGCATCACCCTGTTTCCAAAAGCAGACAGAGATACCACAAAAAATATTACAGATTGATGATTCTTATGAACAGAGAAGCAAAAATCAAAATACTTCCAAACAGAATCAAGAATAATCAATAAGGTTATAAACCATGACCAAGTAGAATTCATTCTATAAATGCAAGGATATTTTAATATACAGAAGTCAATCGCCGTAACACATCATATCAGTAAAAGTAAAAATAATGTATCAGTCGATGCAAAGAAAGCATTTGACAAGGTCCAGCATCCATTTATGTCAACAAGATGAGAATTGAAAGAACTTTTATCAATATAGTCAAAGCCATTTACCACAAGCCCATGGCAAATATTATTCTCAATAGGGAAGAACAAAAAGTGGTTCCTCTGAAAGCTGGTTTAAGAGAATATTCCCCAGTGTCACAAATTTTATTCAATATAGTACTAGAAGTACTTGTCTTAGAAATTATATAAGAAGAAGATATCAAGGGTCTCCAGAGAGGATAGGAAGAAGTCAAGCTCTCTGTATGTAAATGACATAATACGATACTTAGAAAATCCTAAAGAATCTACTAAAAAGGAGCCAGAGAGATAGCTTAATGGAAGGGTGTTTGCCTTGCCAACCCTGGAGGGACACAGGATTGAGTCCTTACATCCCCATATGGTCTCCTGATTTCGCCAGGGGCAAAATAAGTGCAGAATAAGGGTGTGACCCAAAATCAAAAAAAATTATTAAAAAAGCATTTATAAAAAATATATTTGTATAGGAAAGTGGCAGGCTACAAAGTTAACATGCAAAAATATATGCCTTTTTAAATATACAAATAATAAAAAAGCAAACGATATTAAAAAACAATCCCATTTGCAATTGTACCTCAAAAAATCTGTACTAGACTCAAAAAGATGAACCCAACCTTCTGCTGCCTACGAGAAACACAACTGAATATTCAGAACAAACATAGATTCAAAATCAAAGGTTGGAGATAAATCATCAAAGCAAACAACAACCTTAAAAAGAAGCTGGGGTGGTCATATTTATATCTGATGATACCAACTTTAGACTCAGAAAATTTGTAATGGGCAAAGATGAACACTTCATACTATTAAAGGGATATGTGCAACAGGAGCGGAGCAACAAGTAAACCCAAGCACCACTGGATTTAGTCAAAAAAAAAATTTTAAGTGATTTAAACACTTTTGAAATTTATTTGTAATAATAAAATATCCTCTAATGGATAAAACAATCCTAGGAAAAAAGATGGGAGGCATCACCCCCTCAAATTCAAACTGAACTATATCAAACAGTAATCATTATACCTGCATGTTATTGGAATAAAAGGCCCTAACATCAATGAATAGACTTGAGTATTATGGCACTGACCCCCAGATATACCATTAATTAATCTTGGATAACAGGGCAAAAAAACCAAAGTGGAACAAGGAAAGATTTTTCAACAAGTGGTACATGCAGGACAGTGAATTTAAACTTCTCCTTAACACCATGCACAAAAGTCAAAGCACAATGGCTTAAAGATCTTGATATCAGACCTGAAATAATAAGGTACATACCATGAACAGAAGAAATTATTCACCCTTATCACTATTTGCCTTATCATCATATAAGTTAGATAAATGTTTTATATCTAAGATCTACAAGGCATTAATAGAACTCTCACATTTCAAGTAAAATATGTCTTACCCCATCCAAAAATTGGGAGAAAAATAAGCAGAAATTTTCTCAAAGAAATACAGATGGCCAAAATGCAGATGGAAAAAATATTCTAGATCACTAAAATTCAGGGATATGTAAATCAAAGCAATAATGTGATATAATCTCACACAGCACAGAAAATGGCACACATCATAAAGGACAACTGGTATTGTCATGGATGCAGGAAGAAAGGAACTCTCATTCACTACTGATTGTAATTTAGACTGGTCCAGCCTCTTTGGAAACAATATGGACATTCCTGAAAAAAACTATAAGCTTCCATATGACCCATCAATACCACTCCTAGTGTTATACCCTATGAAAACTAAAACCAACGTGCTAAAAAAAATCTTTCTGCAGCTTAAAAAAAATCTTTCTTCATTCCTATATTCATTGCAGCACTATACCATAGTCAGAATCTGGAAACAGCCTAAGTGCCCGAGTACATATGAGTGGCTTAAGAAACTTTGGTACATCTACGCAATGTAATACTATGTGGCCATTAGAAAAAGGAACTCATGGCTCCCATATGCCAGGAGTTCTCCTGGACTTGCACTGGCATGTGGTGGGCACTGGGATGGACAGCTAGCCAAAGACCCCCCCCCTCTGAACTTCCCATTAGGCTGGGGGGCCAGATTCCCCCACGCCAGAGGGTCTTCAGGGCTACATCTGGTAAGCTGGGCCCTGGGGAGGGTGTGGGGTGGAGGGCAGCTCCACCCCCTATGCATTCACAAACTGCAGACAGTTAGCCAAAGTAATATTCCCTTATCCATAACAGACCCCCTGCAGTACTGTCTTTTTTTATTGATAAGTATTTTCAAAAGTGTGCGGGCGCATTAGAGTTTGCATTAGCATTAGCTACCCCTCTTTTCCCTCAGTTCTTACCTTGATAGGCACCAAGTCCGACTTCCTCCCCCCAACAAACCACCATCCAGCTCCTCAAGGATAGACACCCTCTCGATCCCCCTTCTCGTGTCTCAACGAGAAACCACAACCAACACACCTGCTGACTCAAGGTTGTGACCCCTCTCACCCCAGTCAAACCATGGACTGATGCATATAATACTGGAATCAGCTGCAGCAAAACTCCCAACTCAAGGACATTACAGGACTCTGAAATGCCGCAAATCATATCTTAAACTCTAAACCAAAATTTGTGATACGAAAAAGTGCCTTGGCTTCCACTCCCCACAAGAGTATCTCAGAAGACATAATTGGGAGCCCTATATTGCCTATGTAAGCTTAATATCGTATTAATAATGCATCTTATGATATATACTCCTAAACATACAGATAGCCTCCCCATCACTTTCTTTTTTCAAATACCTTTTTTTTCCTTGTTTTTATTCCAATTTATCTTTTTTTTAGCTCAGTTTCATCTATTTGCTCTATTTTTTATATATGCATATTTTCACCTTGGGTGCTGCTTGGTACAAAAACCAAGACACCGTCTTGCCTGGGATAACAGCTCAGACCACACCACAGATACTGTATGTGCATCCTGTCATCCTTACTCGGAATAGCACCAGCAATACAAAAGGACACCATACGTTTTCGTATAGGCATAGTAAATAAGGGGAATCATGGACTCAGACAGAAGATCTTATCTTCTAAGGATAAGAGCTCACACTTTTTACACAAGGGTGCCTCCCATCCTGGACATATATCATGTGGATACAACTCAGTCTCCATGAGATCGGACACTGTTCATTCTCTAATCCCAGGTCCCAGACATAGAACCGAAACAACTCCCTGCAACAACACCAGGAACTAAGCTCTTTTGGGAGATATACTTGTGCTAGTGTTAATAGGACAATGTGGACAGCGAGGAAATGTCAACTTGACCTAAGACATCACCTAACACTAAATGGAAATCAGAAGATGTATCATCCTTTGAACTATGAAAAATAAGAGCACTACCTTCAGAAAACTGACTTTGACAACAGTGACTGGGCAGAACCTACCTGGAAAAACCTACCCTAAGCTATAGTCCAGATTTCCTACAAAAATCAAGATGAGCAGAACCTTTGGAACCATGATTTCCTAGACTTTGGCTTAGGGAACTAACAAAAACATGGAGCACATGATACAGAAAACTGAACACATGAACAATGTTGGAACAACCTCTAGAACCTTAAAGACTCTTAAAGACCCTAGGCCTGTCCTACGACGTGCGCAAATACTGAGATTGCTTTCTACAGTGACCTGATTTTCTCATTCACAACCGAGAGGAAAGTTTCCTGACACCACCACCACAAGAAAAAATAAACAAACAAAACCCCTGGGATATGGCAATGAGAAGGTATGGAGTAGGTGATTGTTCCCATGACAAAATGCTCCAGGACTGGAGAAACCCTGAACCCCTTAGGCCATGGAAATTTCCTTACTTCCCCAATACTTACTGTGCCTATACAAAAAAAAAGTGGGGTAACACCAAACCCTGCCACTCCAGTTTTCCTTTTTCTGGTTTTGTTTTGTTTTATTTTTGTCCTTTTTTGATATTATTTTCCTTCTCTTTTTTCTTCCACTTTTTCCCCCACTCTTGTGGATATTATTCAGTGATTTTTAAATTTCATTTTCTTTTAGTAGTTGATACTAAAGTTTTCCTTCTCCTTTCCTTAACCTTTTTATTTCAAATAGAATATTATCACTTGAACCATTCAGTCTCTTAAATTGAGGGGAGAAAAGGATATTATTACCAGAACACCAGTCATATCAACATGTAGTGTAAATAAAAAAATGACCAGACTGGAACACCAAACAGAACAGACACTCAACCTACAATAAGCTGTAAAGTGGAGACCAGTTACACTAGTATTCTGGGGAGTGGGATAAAGAAGGGAGATATGGGAGACATGCTGGGAACAGGAGTGGAGGGAGGACAACATTGGTGGTGGGAATGCCCTTCATTCATTGTCACTATGTACCGTAAATAATTCTGTGTAATGAACTTCAGTCACAATAAAAATTAAAAAAAAAAAGAAAAAGGAACTCATGAAATTTGCCTGTACATGGATGAGCGTGGAAACTATGTTGCTGAGTGAAATGGATCAGGGGGAGAGGGATAGATTAGACATAGAATAATCTCACTTATACAACCATGTATAATCAAATATCATGACTTCATTTTTCCTAACAGCTACATAGTGTTCCATTGTGTGACATCCCATAGTTTCTTTAGCCACTCATCTTTTCTTGGGCACTTAGTTGTTTCCAGATTATGACTATGTATACTGCTGTGGTGATCATAGGAATGCAGAGGGCTTTTGCAATTGTGTTTGGGCTCCTAGAGAATATTTCTAGGAGTGGTTTTCTGAGTCAGATGAAAGCTCAATGTTTAGTATTTTGAGAAATATCCGAATTGTTTTCAAAAAAGGTTGTATCAGTCTACATTCCCACAACAATAAATGAGAATCCCTTTCATCCCACATCCACACTAGCACTGGTTGGTTGATCTTGTTCTTTGTGATATGTTCCAGTATATGTGGTATGAGTTGTTATCCCATTGTTGTTTTTATTTTCATCTCCCTGATGCTTAATAACCTGGAACATTTTTTCATGCATTGTTTGGCCATCTGAATTTCTTCTTTGACAGATGTCTTTTCATTTTTCTCCCCATTTTTAGATATAGTTAGATTTTTTTCTTGTTAGTCTACTAGTATTTTGCATATCTTATATATTAACCCATTAGCAGATAATATTCGGTGAATAGTTTCTTCCATTTCATGGAGGGGGGTTCTTTGGAGCCCAGTCACCATTTCCTTTGAAGTGCATTTAATGTTGTCCGTTTGTTTGCCTCTGCTTCCACTTGTTTGGACAGTGTTGTTTTATCCATAAATATGCCTTTAGTTTCAATGTTATGAATTGTTCTGTTTTTTCCTCAATGTTACTTATGGTCTCCAGCCTATATCAAGGTCTTTAATCCAGTTTGATTTGACTTTTGTGCATGGTGTTAAAGAGCGGTCTGATGGATTAAAGAATTAGACTTTATTTCAGTTGAGTGGTCTTGGTCTTTGATTCTGGACCCTCGCATTTGGAGATTCATCCAGGAGATAACTGATAATGACTCAGTCACCAACAAGGCTGCCTAGGTCCCATGAATATACAACAGGATGTCCTCAAGTTATGTAAGGGCCTAAGGAAATGGAGTTTCAGGGAATGCCCTGAAAAAGAGAAACTGGATGAAGAATTGTTCCCCAGGACTGGAGGCTAGAGAGATGTCCTAGTCCTCCAGAGTTCACCACTGGGGGATGCTCACGTGGGTTCTAGTCCCACTAAGTGTTCCATGGGTTCGAGTTCCACTTGGGGTGCATTAGCATCATGCTGGGAGTGATATGTGGGTTTGAGTCTCACCAGCGGGTTTAATGGCTTTGAATTCCAAACCCACGAGGGGTTCCAGTGTCTGTCTTTGTATCCAGTGAAGGTGTGGTAAGTGGGTTTAGGTACAGCATGGGCCCTTGAGAGTTCTCTGTGTCTCTGTCTTTATGTCTGTCGTTCTGTGGTTTCTCTGTCTTGACTGGTCAGAACAAGGAGAGAAATTCTAAGGAGAATGCCACCCCCCCCCAAGGTTGGTGGAATTTGGTTTGAATTCAGCATTGAGTTTTGTGCTGGCCTTGTGTATGTCCTTATAATTTGCAAGTCTGATTGCTCTACTAGAGACAGGGCAGAGAGCAACAGAAAGGGTTATAAACTCCTGACTATTCTCAATGTCCATCAGGACCTAAATTTGTTCTGGAGAGAAACTAGACTTTGTGTCCCATCTCAGTCACTTTCCTGCCATACTTAGTTGAGGGCAGAAGAAGATGAAGTTATTTGCATGTGTATATAGAGAGGAGGAGGGCAGAATCAAAAAGATCATGAAAGCCATTTGCCTTGCTGCTTTTTAGGTTACAAATTGGCTGGGCAGAGGAAAGAAAGGAAAAAATAAGTGGTAATTAAAAAAAAATCAATCCCAGGGGCCCGGGAGATAGCATGGAGGTAAGGCATTTGCCTTTCATGCAAAAGGTCATCGGTTCGAATCCCGGTGCCCCACATGGCCCTCCGTGCCTGCCAGGAGCAATTTCTGAGCATGGAGCCAGGAGTAACCCCTGAGCACTGCCGGGTGTGACCCAAAAACCAAAAAAAAAAAAAAAATCAATCCCAGCAGCAACAATAAGATTAGAATTTGCTTCTTATCAGAAAAGAAAAACTTTCCCATCTCCCTTCCCCTAGAGAGTTTGTCTGAACAGATACACCTCGCTTAATGACCTACCTATTTAGCAACAGCTCGCACCTACAACCATCTCTTCACCATTATTTTATTTTATTTTAAATATCCTTTTTCCATTGTGTACACTCTACAATACAATAACATAGTAACATAGGATCAGGATAGAAGGGAGATAGTCCTGGTGTTTCTACTGACTGTGGCCATTACTGTGCAGTGACAGCAGGACAACCAGCAAGGATGAACACCCTCTTATTCAGACTGTGAATAGGGGGATTGTGGTCAAACTCACTCTAGGATCCCTCCCCTAAACTTTGACTTATGTGATTTGTTTGGGGTTTCTGTATGCTCTACAAGATCTCCTATTGAGTTGTAAGTGTTAAAAACAAGTGGATACCAACTCATGGACTTGGGTTCTGGGATTGGAAAATTGCCTCCAAAACATTCTCATTTTACGATTGTACAGAATGGAGTTACCCAAAATATGGGGAGAAGGATTTTCTTTGCAGGATGTAGGAATGTGTCAGGGAAGTCACCAGGCAGCACAGAGGGATCTGGAACTTGAGGCTAAGAATTGAGGTCTCTGGCAGAGTTTGGGGAATACTGTTAACCAGAGCTGTCTGGCCAAATACAATCAGGGCCTTTCAGAGAATATGCCCAGACTAACTTCCTAGTAGGGAAGCAACAGGTAAGGTAAATAAGAAGGAGGGAATCATCAGCTCAACACTGCCTTAATGTGCCCGTATAAGCCCCTCTTCTTGGACTAATTACCGAAGGGGAAGAGGCACTCAGGACCATAATAATGGAGGTAGTGGTTCAGACAGTGGCATAGAGGGTGGGTGAGAGCAAGTTGAACTCTCCCATTAAGTGGTTGCTGATCAGGATGTTAGCTGAAGTTGCTCTCCAAAACAGGTGGGGGACTACACCTAGGCTATGGAGAAATGATGTTTCTATGCTAATGAGTCAAGAGTCCCTCATGAGACACTGCAGGAGGTGTAGGCTAATTTATAGGAGAAAAGAGGCAGTGGAAAGATTTTGCCACCTGGTATAAACAGTGGCTCAGTCACCCTGGAAACCCTCCCCCCGCGATTTCTTGTGCTAAAGGAGAGAATGGGGGACTTGTATTCTCTCTCTCTC
>PVKC010032849.1:0-14621 GCA_004027635.1 Crocidura indochinensis
CGCCTGGACCCCGGGAAACGAGCGGGGGAGGGGCACAAACGTGGGGGAGACTTCCCCTACCTTTTGCACTGGCAGGCAACTTTTTAATGTGGCTCTTCTGTGTGCCTGGTGGCCGCTCCAGTAGTCAAAGCTCTGCTCCTAGCCTCTGTCAGTGCATGCCCTGTGTGCAGCCCCAGAGGCCGGCTCCACACAGCTCTAATCAGAACTAAGGCCAATGTTCACATCAGTGTTTGTGACTTTGTCAGTCATTGTCAGGATGTAATTTTCTCTACATTGTAAGGCAAATTTTACTGAATTTAATGTTATCGATAAATACTATTGTTATAAAGTTTTTGTTTTATTAGTTGTGTTATTTGTATCCCCTGACCTATGTGGATACTTGCATGCAGAATATTCTCAATAAAAACTTATTGAAACTAAAATAGTGTACATCCTATGTATTTTTGGTTTTAAAAAGGTAGCTCTCAAAATAAATTTCAATCGTGGTTTTGGCGAGATTTGGCTCAGTTGGAAAAAAAGTTTGCCCACCGCTGAGTTAGATGATCTATTAGTGGCAAAAGTAGAGTACTGAAATTTCCCACTTCTGTTGCATTTTCATCAATGTACTCTTTTAGGTTTGAGAGAAGTGCTGTGAACTTTGCTGAACCTTTCTTGGTTTTTATTTTCATCCCCTCTCTTTCCAACCCCTCTTCGCCTCTCTTCCCTGTCCCTTTTCTCCCCTCCTGTTTCTCCTTCCTCCTTTTCATCTTGCCTCTATTTCCCTCTCTCCCTTCCTCCTTTCCTTGTTGTTAGATTATATGGGATATTCACATTTAGTTTTATACTGAGCATGTATACTATCTCTATACCATTATCTATAGAGACTGTACAAATTTCTATTTGCACCAACAATGTAACAGTTTTGCTTTACATTCTCACCAATACTTGTTTCCTATTGTTGAGATACAGGATATTGTCATCTAGTAAGGTGAAAGCTCATCATGGATATTTCTTGCCCCTAATACTAAGTGATCATTCAACATTTTACCCTCTATGTACTTCTGATTGCCTTAGTTCTTCACCCATAAGACAATGAATTGAATTTAAAAAGTTGTCCTTTCCCCCAAACTACTGCGTGTTCAGTAATTGTTATGCTAGAATAGATAGCAAGAAAAACTGTCCTTTAAATCTTTTTTTTTCTTTGTGCCCATTCTGAGGAGGATTTCTAGTGCTACTCATCAAAGTTCTACTTTTGGAGAGAAGAAGGACATGTAATTGGCACATATTTGGGGATGGCCTAGTTTTGAAGTTTAATAATTATGGACTTAGGTCTTATATTTTTCAACCAAGGCTAGGAAATTCTTTCCACATATGCATGATACATGTGGTTGGAAACAAGATTGATGGTGTAGGGATGGAGGAAGAGAAAAATTTGTCTTCTTCCAGTTCAGAGTTTACCTAGGGTACAATGCCAAAGGAAAAACTAATAAGTTTCACCAGCTTTACTTACACATTATGGGGTTTCTGTGGTGCAGTGGCACTACTTCCTAGGCAGTGGATCTTCCAGTAGAATAAAGTGCCTAATATCATTGCTCCACCATTTTCGTGAAAGCTCTATGATATAAATATGGTTTTCTGTACTTTATTCTGTATTAAAATCAAATGACACAAAGAATACAGTTGTTGCTTTGTCCATATAACAACTATAAAAAACCATGTTCTAGGGACCGGCGAGGTGGCGCTAGAGGTAAGGTGTCTGCCTTGCAAGCTCTAGTCAAGTAAAGATTATGACCGCGGTTAGATCTCCCGGCATCCCATATGGTCCCCCCAAGCAATTTCTGAGCGCTTAACCAGAGTAATGCCTGAGCATCAAATGGGTGTGGTCCGAAACCCCCCCAAAAGAAAAAAAATGTTCTAGAGCTTGAATTAATCTTTACATGCTATTTATTTTTAATTTTTGAACTTTATTTAAGCACCCTGGTTATTAAATTATACAGTGTTGGATTTTAATTATATAATGTATACCATCCTTCACCAGTGTACCCTTCCAATTACCAATGTCTCCTATTTTCATCTCCCTACCTTCCCCACACCACTACTTTGTTCTAGGGCTGACAAATTGCTTCTCTCTCGTTCCTTATTGACACTTTGGTTTGCACTATTGCTAATGGAGAGATGCCTTACCTGTTAGTTTCTCCAATTTCAATGCCAAGTTCTGTCCGCATGGACAGTTTAATCTATCATTGCCCTAATAAGCAATTCTCTATTATAACTACACTAAAAATTTTTTGTGATGAGCTTTCTACCCTGGCTGGACCTTCTGACCTTTGTATATTGTCTCTGTATATTATTACTATAATATTAGTATAGTATATATAGTATATTATTACTATACTATATCTTGTTTACTTATATTTCATAAAAGAGTGATATTATTCCATATCTATTCCTTTCCCCAGCTCATTTCACTCAGCATAATAGTCTTCATGTCTATCATATCTAAGCAAATTTCATTACTTCATTTTTCCTAATGGCTGAATAGTATTTCGTTTTGTAGTTGTACCCCAATTTCTTTAGCCACTCTCATCTGTTTTCAAACTCCTGGGTTTTTCCAGTATCTGGCTATATTAAATAGTTCTGCAATGAACATTTTTGAATTGTGGTTTTCTATTCCTGGGGTATATCTCTAGGAGTGTTATTGCTGGGTTATATGGAAACTCAATTTCTTTTTTTTAATAATATATTTTATTTAAACACCTTGATTACATACATGATTGTGTTTGGGTTTCAGTCTTGTAAAGAACACCATCCATCACCAGTGCAATGTTCCCTTCACCATTGTCCCAAATCTCCCTCCTCTCCACCCCCACACCTGTATTCTAGACAGGCTCTCCTTTTCCTTCATAGGTTCTCATTTTTAGGACAGTTCAAAATGTAGTTATTTCTCTAACTAAACTCATCACTGTTTGTGGTGAGCTTCCTGAGGTGAGCTGGAACTTCCAGCTCTTTTCTCTTTTGTGTCTGAAAATTATTATTATTGCAGGAATGTCTTTCATTTTTCTTAAAACCCATAGATGAGTGATACCATTTTGCGTTTTTTTTCTCTCTCTCTCTCTCTGACTTATTTCACTCAGCATGATAGATTCCATGTACATCCATGTGTAGGAAAATTTCATGACTTCATCTCTCCTGATATCTGCATAATAGTCCATTGTGTATATGTACCACAGGGAAACTAAATTTCTAATTATACAAGGAATATCCTAATTACCAAAAAGACTGGACTAGTCTGCATCCCCCCCAAAAAAAAACAGTGAAAAGAGTCCCTTTATTTAACATCAAAGCTAATACTGGTTGGGTTTTTTTTGTTTGTTTATTGTTGTTGTTTTGTGTGATATGTGCTAGTTTCTGCAGTGTGAGATGATATCTCATCATTGTTTAGATTTGCACCTCCCTGATGATTAGTAATGATGAACATTTTAATGTGCCCTTTGGCCACCTGTATTTATTATTTCTCATTTTTAATGGGATTGGGCTTTTTTTTCTTGTAAAGTTTAATCAGTGCCTGATATGTCTTACGTAGTAACTCCTTATCTGATGGTTATTGGGTGAATAGATTTTCCCATTCTCTCAGTTCTAGTCATTTTTCCTTTGAAGAGCAAAAACTTCTCAGTTTGATGTAGTTCTTTAATGTTTATCTTTGTTTTCATTTGGTTGGACCAAGGTTATCCTTGACGATGACTTTAGCTCCAAAGAGGTGGAGTGTTCTATGTTTTATTCTATGTACCTTAAGGTTATAGGTCTGATATCAAGTCCTTTAATCCATTTTTATTTGACCTTCGTGTATGATGTTAAGGAGAGTTCTGAGTTCCTTTTTTATGTTTTTTTTTTTTTCATGTAGTTGACCAACCAATTGTTTTCAAACAATTGTTGAATTGGTGTTTCTTATTGCACTTTGGGTTTCTTCCTTGTTTATCAAAAATGAATCATAAACATGTGGGTCCATCTCTAGATATTCAAATATATTTCCTTGAACTAAGGTTTTGTATTTATTCCAATACCCTGCTCTTTTAAGGATTACTGCTTTATAATATAATTTAAATTTGGGAAAAGTCATTCTTTCCATTTTTTTGGCCAAGAATTTTTCTGTCTATTTATGAGCATATATTTATCCATATGAATTTCAGGAACTTATGATCCACTTATTTGAAAAGAGTAATAAGAACTTTTATAGGAATTGCATTATATCCGTGCAACACATTGAAAGTAATTATATTTTGATGATGTTAGTCCATCAGCAGGGTATATGTACCCCTTCCCTTTTGTCCTCTTTTATTTCTCTAATTTGTGTGTTTGTTTCTGGTTTTGGACCAAACGCGGTGATGCACAGGGGTTACTCCTGGCTACGTGCTCAGAAATTGCTCCTGGGTTGGGGAACCATGTGGGATGTCAGGGAATCAAACCACAGTCTATCCTAGGTCAACCTCTTGCAAGACAAATGCCCTAACACTGCGCCACTGCTCCTGGCCCAATTTTCATTTTTTTTTAAATACTATTTTGTCTAAACACCTTAATTACAAACATGATTGTGGTTGGGTTTTGTCATGTAAAGAAACTTCCCCATCACCAGTGCAATATTCCCATCACCAAAGTCTCAATTTCCCTTCTCCCCACACACCCCTGCCTGTACTCTATACAGCCTTTCTATTTCCCTCAAACATTCTGATTGTTAAGATAGTTCTCAATGTAGTTATTTCTCTAGCTAAGTTCATCACTCTTGTTGTTTTTGGGTTTTATTTTGTTGTTGTTCATCACGCTTTATGGTGAGATTCATGAAATAATCTGGAACTTCCAGCCCTCCTCTCTTTTGTCTCTAAAAATTATTGCAAAAATGTCTTTCATTTTTCTTGAAACCCATAGATGAGTGAGACCATTCTGTGTCTTTATCTCTCTCTCTCTGACTTATTTAACTCAGCATAATAGATTCCATGTACATTCCTGTAAAAGAAAATTTCGTGACTTTATCTCCCCAGATGGCTGCATAATACTCCATTGTGTAGGGGCCAGGCAGTGGCGCTGGAGGTAAGGTGCCTGCGCTAATCTAGGACGGACCTTGGTTCGATCCCCCGGTTCCCCATATGGTCCCCTGTGCCTGCCAGGAGCGACTTCTGAGCGAATAGCCAGGAGTAACCCCTGAGCGTCACTGGGTGTGGCCCAAAAACCAAAAAAAAAAAATTCCATTGTGTATATGTACCATAGTTTCTTTAGCCATTCATTTGTTGAAGGGTATCTTGCTTGTTTTCAGACTCTTGCTATAGTAAATAGTGCTGCAATGAATATAGGTGTAAAGAAGGGATTTTCTTTTTTTTGGTTTTTGGGCCACACCCGATGATGCCAACACCACTTATTGAAGAGACCTCCCTTGTTCCATTTAGGGTTTCTTGCTCCTTTATAAAAAAATTAGGTTTGATTGTATGTCTGGGGAACATTCTCTGAGTACTCAAGCCTATTCCACTAATCTGAGAGTCTGTCTTTATTCCAATACCATGCTGTTTTGATAACTATTGCTTTGTAATACAGTTTAAAGTTGGGAAAAGTTATGCCTCCCATATTCTTTTTCCAAATGATTGTTTTAGCTATTCAAGGGTGTTTATTGTTGCAAATGAATTTCAACTTCTTTGAACAATGTCATGGGTATCTTTAGTGGCTCATATTAAATTTGTACAATGCTTTGGGGAGTATTTCCATTTTAATTATGTTAAACTTACAAATCCATGAGCAGGGTATGTGCTTCCATTTCTGTGTGTCTTCACTTATATCTTGGAGCAGGATTTTATAGTTTCTTTGTATAGGTCCTTCACGTCTTTAGTCAAGTTGACTCCAAGATATTTGAGTTTGTGTGGCGCTATTGTGAATGGAGTTGTTTCCTTAATGTCCATTTCTTCCCTGTTATTACTGATGTATAGAAAGCCATTGATTTGTGTGTTAATTTTGTAGCCTGCCACATTGCTGTATGAGTCTATTGTTTCTAGAAGCTTTTTGGTAGAGTCTTTAGGGTTTTTAAAGTAGAGTTTCATTTCATCTGCAAGCATTGAGAGTTTAATTTCTTCCTTTCCTATCTGGTTTCCCTTGATATCTTTTTCTTTCCTAATCGCTGTAGCAATTACTTCCAATGCTATGTTGAATAGGAGTGGTGAGAGAGGACAGCCTTGTCTTGTGCTAGAATTTAGAGGAAGGTCTTTTATTTTTTCTTCATTGAGGATAATATTTGCCAAAGGCTTGTGGTAGATGGCCATAGCTATACTGAGAAAGAGTCCTTTTATTTCCATCTTGCTGAGAGTTTTGATCAAGAATGGGTGTTGGACCTTATGAAAAGTTTTCTCTGCATAGATTTATAGGATCATGTGATTTTTATTTATCTTGTTTTTGTTATTGTGTATTATGATGATAGATTTACGGATGTTAAACCACCCTTGCATTCTTGGGAGGAAACCTACTTGATCGTAGTGGATGATCTTCTAATGAGGCATTGAATCCTATTTGCCAGGACTTGTTGAGGATCTTTGCATCTGTGTTTATCATTTCTTTTTGGGCCGCATCTCTCTCTGGTTTAGATATCAAGGTGATGTTGCTTCATAAAAGCTATTTGGAAGTGTTCCTGTTTTTACGATTTCATGAAAGAGTCCTGCCAGGATTGGTAGTAGTCGCTCTTGAAAGGTTTGCAAGAATTCATTAGTAAATCCATATGGGCCCTTGCTTTTATTTTGGGGCAGACATTTGATTACTATTTTAATTTCCTCAATAGTAATGGGGGTGCATCCTCTTTATTCAATGGTGGAAGGTTTTGAGTTCAAAATATATCCATTTCTTCCAGGTTCTCATTTTTAGTGGCATAGTTTCACAAAGTAGTTTCTGATTACCCATTGAGTTCCTGAAATATCAGTAGTGATCTCCCCCTTTCAATTCTAATGCAAGTTATCAAGTTTCTCTCTCCTTTTTTGTTAGTTTTGGAATGGTCTATCAATCTTGTTTATATTTTTGAGGAACCAACTTTTAATTGTAGATCTTTTGGATAGCTTTGTTTGTTTCCACTTCGTTGATTTCTGCTCTCAGCTTTGTTATTTCCTTTTCTCTCCCTATTTTTAGTTCCTTTTGTTGGTCATTTTCTAATTCTCTGAGCTCCATCATTAAGCTATTTAGGTATGTCCCTTCTTCCTTCCTTATGGTGCTTGAATAGCTATAAATTTTCCTCTCAGGATCACTTGTGCTGTGTTCCATAGATTCTGATAGTTTATGTCTATTGGCATTTGTTTCCAGGAAACTTTTGATTTCCTCTTTGATTTTATCTCGGACCCACTGGTAGTTCAGAATTCGGCTGTTTAATTTACAGGTTTAAAGTTTTTCTTCTGTGTCATTTTGTAGTTCACATATAATTTCAGAGCCTCGTGGTCAGTGCAGGTAGCCTGCAAAATTTCTACCCTCTTGATATTACGGAGGTATGTTTTATGTGCTAGCATTGTAGTCTGTCTTTGAGGATAACCCATGTACAATGGAAAAGAATGTGTATTCAGGTTTCTGGGTGTGGAGTGTCCTAAATATATATACTAGGCCTCTTTCTTCCATTTCTCTTTTCAGGTCTAGTAAATTCTTGTTGGATTTCAATCTGGTTTACCTATCAAGTGTTGACAAAGCCATGTTGAGGTCTCCCACAATTATTGCGTTGTTTTTGATATCCTCTTTCAGATTTGTCAACAATTGTATTAAATATTTTGCTAGCCCCTCATTTGGTGCATATATGTTTAGGAGATTGATTTCTTCCTGCTGTACATATCACTTGATTAATAAAAAATGTCCATCTTTGTCTCTTACAACTTTTGTGATTATAAAGTTTGCATCATCTGATATTAGTATGGCCACTCCAGCTATTTTATGGGTGTTGTTTTCTTGGATGATTTTCCTTCAGTCTTTGATTTAGTGTCTATGTGTGTTCTGACAATTCAGGTCTGTTTCTTCTAGGCAACAGAATGTTGGATTGAGATTTTTTGATCCATTTAGCCACTCTGTGTCTCATAACTGGTGCATTTAGTCCATTGACATTGAGAGAAAGACTTGCCATGGGATTTAGTGACACCTTTGTGTCGAAGTTTGATGTGTCTCTTGGTCAATCTTGTCTTAAAGTATGACTTTCAGTTTTTCTTTTAAGGCTGTTTTTGAGTGTAAAGTCTCTGAGCTGTTGTTTTTCTGTGAAGCCATTTATTCTTCCTTCATATCTGAAAGTGATTTTTGCTGGGTGTAGTATTCTAGGCCAAAGCTGAGTTCTGTCACTATGTTCCACCACTGCCTTCTGCCTTGGGTGTTTCTTATGATGGATCTACTGTAAATCTCAACGATGCTCCCTGGAATGTAATTTCCCTTTTTGATATTGGTGCTTTCAGTATTCTGTCTCTATCTGTGGAATTCGTCATTGTGACTAGGATGTGTCTTGGGGTCCTTTTCATGGGGTCTCTTTTAGTTGGTACTCTTCAGGCATGCAGAATTGGGTAGCATGTATTCTTTAGCTCCAGTAGTTTCTCTTTAATGATGTTCTTTTTTTGGGGGGGGGCACACCCATTTGACGCTCAGGGGTTAGTCCTGTCTATGCGCTCAGAAATTGCTCCTGGCTTGGGGGGACCATATGGGATGCCGGGGGATTGAACCGCGATTCCGCCCTACTCTAGCGCTTGCAAGACAGACACCTTACCTCTAGCGCCACCTTCCTAGCCCCTTTAATGATGTTCTTGACTGTTGATTCTTCCTGGAGATTTTACTCCTGGGTCTCTGGGACTCCAATGATTTTTCCAATAAGTTGTTTTTGTTGAGCTTATCAAAGACTTCTGTTTTCATCTGTTCATATTCTTTGAGTAATTTTTTCATTGTCTGATCATTTGCTTTAAGGCTTTTTTTCCAATCTCTTCTGCTGTGTGGAGTTGTGATGCATCACATCTTCCAGCTCACTAATTCAATCCTCAGCTGCTGTTACTCTGCTGGAGAGCTTATCCATTTTGTTCTTCAATTCATCTACTGTTTTGCAGACCTGTTATTTGACCTCATATTTCAGTTTGGAGTTTTCTGATTTCTATCTTCATATTCTCTTGATTCTTATTAGTTTTCTGTTCTATACTTTCTTTGTGTTCTATGAACATCCTCCATATTTCTACTCTAAACTCCATATCTGATAGACTAACTAGGTGGTTGGCCATCAGAATTCCCATCTTCATTTTCATGCCTGGTGTTGGCCTGCATTGTTTTCCCATTGTCACACTTGTATTGTGTCTGCTAGTAGGACACCTGAAGAAATCCAATCTCAGGCTGCAGGGAGCAGCAAGGCCCAAGATGACTACTCTGGCCTCTGACACCCGTCAGAAATCAGCAGGAATCTCAGTCTGTGTAAGGCCAGACCCACTCCTAAGCAGGCAAGACGGCCAGCAGGAATGCTGAAGTAATCCAATCCAGGCAGCTGACACCCAGCCGAAACCAGTAGGAATCCATCTGTGTATGGCACAATCCACCTCTGAAGCAGACAAAACAATGGGTAGAAACACTAAAGAAATCCTATCTCTGGCTGCTGGGAACAGCAAGGCCCAACATGACTGCCAAGTGCCTCTAAAAGCCAGCAGGAATTAGTCTGTGTGCCGAACCCACATCTGAAGCCGTCAAGACCACTGGCAGGAACACTGAAGAAATCCAATCTCAGGCCACTGGGAACAGCAAGACCCAAGATGATGACCGAGCACCTCTCCATTTTTTATTTCATGTTTTTTGTTTGTTTGTTTGTTTTTGTTTTGGGGCCACACCCAGTGACGCTCAGGGGTTACTCCTGGCTATTCTCTCAGAAGTCGCTCCTGGCAGGCACGGGGGACCATATGGGGAACAGGGGGATTGAACCGCGGTCCATTCTAGGTTAGCGCAGGCACCTTACGTTCAGCGCCACCGTCCGGCCCCCCATTTTTTATTTCTTGAAGCAGTATTTTGTAGTTTTCTTTATATAAATCTTTTATCTCTTAAGTTTAGATATTTCCAAGCTCCTTAATTTTCTGAGGCAAAATTGTGAATGAAATTGTGTTTTAAATATCTTTTAATATTCTTTCATTATTTGTGCATAGAAAAGACATGGATTTTTGCATAATAGCTTTGTAGTCTGTCCCTTTACTATACAAGTGTATTGTTTCTAGAAGCTTTCTTTTATGGAGTCTTTAGGCTTGTCTAGATAGAGTATTATGTCATCTGTAAATGATGAGCGCTTCACTTTTCCTATGTGGATCACTGTGATGTCTTTTTCTCGCCTACTTCTAATAACAAATACTTACAGTACTTTATTTAATATGAGTGTCAAGAGAGGGCAACCTTGTCTTGTGCCAATTTTAAAGGCAAGACTTTCAGTTTTTTCCCATTGAGTATAATGTTTGCAAATAGGCTTGTCATAAGTGGTTTTGTAAATATTGAAGAAAGTTCCTTCAATTTTCATGTTATTGAGTGTTTTTTTCATAAATGGGTTCTAGATGTTATCAAATGTTTTCTCAGCATCTATTTACACTATCACATGACTTTTCTATTTTCTTTTTATTGATATGGTATATTATGCTAATTGACTTACCACACTTGCATCCTTGAAATAAAACATGCTTGCCCATAGTGTATAAGCTTCTAGTCGAGTTGTTAGATATGTTTATTAGTACATTTTTGAGAATCTTTACATCTGTGTTCATCAAGGATATATATCAATAATTTTTATCGTATGTGATGTTTTTCTGCTTTTGGTATTACAGTGGTGTTGATTTAATAGAAATTGTTTGGGGGTATTTTTATTTCTCCAATTTCCTGGAAAAAGAGTATTGGCTATAGGTTCTCTTTGTATGGAGCACCTGTCATGATTTTTTCTTCGTGTGTTTTTATTTATTCTCTAAGTATTCTCTGTCTTTTGTTCATACCATAACTATGTACTTTTGTTCACTTTTGGGTCTATTTTATTTGGTACTCTTTGGGCCTCTTTAATCTTTTCAAAAGCTTTATACCATAATCCGGAATGTTATCAGTTCTTTCACTATGACTCATTTTTCCCTCTTATCTTTCAGCTCTACTTTAAGTATCTGTGATTTACAGGTAATTCATCAAGCTATTATTCATCAAGAACTTTACATTCCCTTATATTCACGTGCTTCTTTCTTTCTGCAATTTCATTATTGTTGATGGGTAGTAATTTAAATTTAGTATTACTGATATTCTTTAAATGCAGAATTCTGTAACTGAAATTTGCTGTTCTATTTTTTAATCATTCAAGTACATATTCATGGAATCCTTGATACACTCCAAAACAATTTGGCCCTGAGCTGAATAACTTTTATTCCCAGTCATCTACTTTTTCTTTCTTTCTTTCTTTCTTTCTTTCTTTCTTTCTTTCTTTCTTTCTTTCTTTCTTTCTTTCTTTCTTTCTTTCTTTCTTTCTTTCTTTCTTTCTTCTTTCTTTCTTTCTTTCCTTCTTTCTTTCTTTCCTTCTTTCTTTCTGTCTTTCCTTCCTTCTTTCTTTTTTCTTTTGTAATTTCTTTCTTTCATCTATTTTCCTTTTTCATTTCTTTCTATCTTTCTTTTTCTTCCTTGCTTATTTCTTCTGTCTGTCTTTTGTCTTTTTTTCTTTCTTCCAACTAGAAAATTTCGCATTTGAAAATACTGCTTATTAAAATTATTAATCATAGGAGGACCCAAACATCTTTAATAATTTGAAGTAAGGCCAGATATTTATATTCCTGTTTTTCCTATATATTTATTTTTTTCTTTATTTAAACATCTTGATTACATATATGGTTGTTATTAGGATTCCATCATTTAAGGAACACCCCCATTCTCTAGTGCAATATTCCCACCACCAATGTCCCAAATCTCCCTCCCTCCCACCCACCCCCACCTGTACTCCAGATAGGCTTTCCAGTTCTCTCATTCATTCACATGATTAGGGTAGTTCTCTGTGTAGTTATTTCTATAACTGGACTCACACTCTTTGTGATGAGCTTCATGAAGTGAGTTGGAAGTTCCAGCCCTCCTCCCATGTCTCTGAGGATTGGTGCAAAAATAACTTTTATTTTTATCAAAACCCATAGATAAGTGAGACTATTCTGCATCTTTCTCTCTCCTTCTGACTTATTTCACTCAGCATGGTAGATTCCATGTACATCATGTATAGGAAAATTTCATGACTTCATCTCTCCTGACGGCTGCATACTATTCCATTGTGTATATGTAACACAGTTTCTTTAGTCATCCGTCTGTTGAAGGGTATCTTGGTTGTTTCCAGAACCTGGCTATTGTGAATAGAGCTGCAATAAATACAGGTATGAGGAAGGGATTTTTGTATTGTATTCTTGTGTTCTTAGGGTATATCCCTAGGAGTGGAATAGCTGGTTCGAATGGGAGCTCAATTTCCAGATTTTGGAGAAATCTCCATATCACTTTCCATAGAGGTTGGACGAAACGGCATTCCCACCAGCAGTGTATAAGAATTCCTTTCTCTCCACATCCATGCCAGCACTGATTATTCTCATTCTTTGTGATGCTAACCAAACTCTGTGGTATGAGATGGTATCTCATCATTGCTTTGATTTGCATCTCCCTGATGATTAGTGATGAGGAGCATTTTTTCATGTGCCTTTTGACCATCTGTATTTCTTTTTTATCAAAGTGTCTGTTCTTTTCTTCTCCACATTTTTTGATGGGATTAGATGTTTTTTTTTTCTTGTAAAGTTCTGTCAATACCCTGTATATTTTGGATATTAGCCTCTTATGTGATGGGTGTTGGGTGAATAGTTTCTCCAACTCGGTAGGTGACTCTTGTATCCTGGGCACTATTTCTTTTGAGGTGCAGAATCTTCTCAGTTTAATGCATTAACATCTGTTGATCTCTACGTCCACTTGTTTGGAAAGTGTAGTTTCCTCCTTGAAGATGCCTTTTCTCTCAATGTCATGGAGTGTTTTACCGATGTGTTGATCTATATACCTTATGGTATCAGGTCTGATATTGAGGTCTTTAATCCATTTGGATTTTACCTTCAGATATGATGTTAACTGGGGGTCTGTGTTCGCTTTTTGGCAAGTGGCTAGCCGTTCTACCAGTTCCACTTGTTGAAGAGGTTTCCCCTGCTCCACATAGGATTTCTTGCTCCTTTGTAAAAATTAGGTACTTGTATGTCTGGGGGACAATCTCTGAGAATTCAAGCCTATTCCACTGGTCTGAGGGTCTGTCTTTATTCAAATATCATGCTGTTTTGATAACTATTGCTTTGTAGTACAGTTTAAAGTTGGGGAAAGTAATGCCTCCCTTTTTCCTTTTCCCTAGTCGTGTTTTAGCTATTCGAGGGTGTTTATTGTTTTAAATGAATTTCATAAGTGTTTGATTCACTTCTTTGAAGAAAGTCATGGGTATATTTACAGGGATCACATTAAATCTGTATAATGCTTTGGGCAGAATTGCCATTTTAATGATGTTAATCCTGCCAATCCATGAGTCGGGTATGTGTTTCCATTTCCGTGTATCCTCTCTTATTTCTTGGAGCAGAGCTTAACAGTTTTCTTTGTATAGGTCCTTCACTTCTTTGGTCAAGTTGACTCCAAGATATTTGATTTTATGTGGCGCTATTGTGAATGGAATTGCCTTCTTGACTCCCTTCTCTTCCCTATCATTATTGGTGTATAAAAAGTCCATTGATGTCTGTGTGTTAATTTTGTAGCCTGCCACCTTGCTATAGGAGTCTATTGTTTCTAGAAGCTTTTTGGAAGAATCTTTAGGGTTTTCTAGGTAGAGTATCATGCCATCTGCAAACAATGAGAGCTTGACCTCTTCCTTTCCTATCTGGATCCCCTTGATATCCTTTTCATGCCTGATTGCAGAGATCCAAAGGGTAATCCGAAACTACTTCGATAAACTTTATGCTACTAAATATGAGAACCTGGAAGAAATGGAAAAATTCTTGGACTCATATAACCTTCCACACTAAAATAAGGAGGAGATAGATTATCTAAACGCCCCCATCACCACTGAGGAAATTGAAACTGTAATCAAACATCTGCCCAAAAAGAAAAGCCCAGGCCCAGATGGATCCTAATGAATTTTTTCAAATTTTTCGAGAGGAGTTACTATCAATCCGAACCAGGTTGTTTCATGAAATTGAAAAAACGGGAATACTCCCAAACAGCTTTTATGAAGCTAACATCATTTTGATACCAAAACCGGATAGAGATGCTGCCAAAAGAGAAAATTACAGACCAATATCCCTGATGAATGCCGATGCTCAGATTTTCAACAAAATCCTGACAAATAGGATCCAATACGTCAAGAAGATTATACATTATGATCAAGTAGGCTTCATTCCAGGAATGTAGGGTTGGTTTAACATCTGTGAATCTATCAACATCATACTCAACATCAACAAGAAGAAAAAGAAAAATAACATGATCATATCAATAGATGCAGAGAAAGCATTTGATAAGGTCCAGCACCCATTCTTGATCAAAACTCTCAGCAAGATGGGAATAGAAGGAACCTTTCTCAATCTAGTTGAAGCCATTTACCACAAGCCAATGGCAAATATTATCCTTAATGGAGAAAAACTAAAAGC
>PVKC010032850.1:0-14128 GCA_004027635.1 Crocidura indochinensis
AAAAAAAAAAAGAACTGTAGGTTTTAGAGGGGTCAGAGATATAGCATAGAGATAGGTCCTTTAATGCAGAAGGACGGTGGTTTGAATCCTGTTATCCCATATGGTCCCCTTTGCCTGCCAGGGGCAATTTCTGAGCATAGAGCCTGTTGTGATCCCTGAGCGCTGCCGGGTGTGACCCAAAAACCAAAAAAGAAATATATATATGTATATATATACATACATGCATACATACATATATACAACATAAAGAGAGATGCAGTCATCTGTAGAATGCTGTGCCTTAAGTTTGTTTTGGAAAGTGGATTATATAAGTCTTTTCCAAGCTATTTAATTTGAGCTCTCTGCAGATATGAATCATTACTAGTAATAGTCAAGGTAAATGACTTTGAACTCTGGTGGTTTCTTTATTTTTTGATTTCTTTTTATTTCTGATCAGGGCCTCTGTTCCTATTGAATTAGCTACTGAGGTATTGTATAGCCTTTGGATTTGAGCTGAGATCTTTGGTCTGGAACTAATGACAAGGCAATTTTTTATTTTATTTTATCTATTTATTTATTTATTTATTTTGGTTTTGCAGCCACACCTAGCAGTGCTCAGAGGTCATTCTTGGCTCTGTGCTCAGAAATTACTCCTGGTAGTCCTGGTAGGGACTATTATGGGATGCCAGAAATCAAAGGAGGGTCAACTGCATGCATACAAAGCAAACATTCTACTTGTGTGTTATTGCTCTGGCCCCATAACTCCTTTTTAGGTAACATCTTATCTCTCCAAACATTTCTCCTTTTATGATCCTTGAAATGTCTTACCCACCTCAGCACTATTCTCAGGGTGCCTCAGGAATGAACTTGGCTGCAATTCCCAACTTTCTTTTCCATAGATTTCTTCAAATCATCTACTTTTTTTTGTATCACAAAAAGTCTTCCCTGAGACACTCTAAGATAAGGTCTTCGACTACAAGTACTAGATTCCATGATAGAGGGACTGTGGTCCTCAACATAGACCCAGTTCTCCAGATAAAATTGCAGACCCAAACTAAAACTGTCTGGTCTGGTTGCCCCAAACTAGTTAAAGAGGAACTAATAAATCTTTCCTAAGTTGTTTTTCAGATCTCATGCACAGATAGCTGGCCCTTGTCCTTTACATATCCAGCTGAATTGGGTGCTTAAAAGATCTTGGACAGAAGACTTGTTCCTTTTTTCGCCCACTCCCACTGCTTTACAACCTCAACCCCAACCCTCCCATTCAACCCAGCCCTTCGAGACCCTGGCCAGAATAGTAAAATCAGAGTGGAAGTCAGATCACTTTTAAAAGAGGGTATTGAACCTGGAGATATAGCACAGTGGTAAGACATTTGCCTTGCATGATATAGACCTGGTGTGAACCCGGTTCGATTCCTGGCATCCCATATGGTCCCCCTGAGCTTGCCAGGAGCGATTTCTGAGCACAGAGCCAGGAGTGACCCCTGAGCATCGCTGGGTGTGGCCCCCAAATCAATCAATTAATGAATAAAATAGACTTTAAAAATATAAAAAAGGGTATTCCTTTAAAAATTTCTTTTAAATTTTATTTAAATAGTTACAACAGTCTTTAAGTTTATAGTATCGATATATAAAATAGCTGTGTCCTTGCACCCAGTACTTTGACACTCCATCACTTTGGCCCCATTACTAATGTTACAACTAGTCTGGTCTTCACACTATACTTCACCCCATGGTGCAGTTAGTTTTGTTCTGTTTTTCCAATCTTTCAAAAATATTTATTAAACATCTACTATTATTAAGACCTTGGGACAGACACAAAAGTGAATACAAGTCAAGTTGTATGACTTCTAGGCTAGAAGAGAATCCTTGACAGGCACTATCCACTATGTAGGGATACTTCCTTGTTCCTTACCATGAGTGCTTGTTCCTTATCATAAATGCTCATTCCTTACCATAAATGCTCTTAAGTCTTCCACCTAACCTGTGCTGACTATTTTTTCCTCATATTTCTCTTTCTACTAACCTCATAAAAAGCCTCCAGTGTCAAAACTAAAGAGGCAGATTTGAACCTTCCCTTTTCTCTTGGTAGATTGACATTGCAATAAGTTTCTTTCTCTTCTCCAAAGTCAACACCTTAGTGTTTATTTTCTGTGCATGTGGGACATTGAGTCCCTGGCAACAGTTTCCACATCTCAGCCTGGCTCAACAGGTATGGGAGGCAAAATCAACTTTGTCCACTACATTTCCTAGATGATCAGGTCAAGCTAAAGCTTCCAACTGAGGAAGTCACTTCAACCTAGTCCTGTTTTTAATACTGTTATTATTTTTGCTATTTATGGAAATACAAGACAGGTGTAAATGTACATATGTAAGTTTGACAACTTGGTACATTTTCTTATGCTAATTTGTCTCACTGGGTTACAGTGTAAATCAAGGAAGAGAATATTTTTATTTTCCAGGAAATGCCTCTACTCATTATTGCCTCCTCCCTCAAAGTTTACCACTCGTTGGAGTAAGAACATAGATTATGGGCTGGAAAGCATAGTAAGGTGCTATGGAGCTTAGGTTTCCAATGCCTCAGAATCAGTGATCCTCAAACTACGACCCGCGGGTCACATATTATATTTGTTCCCGTTTTGTTTATTCACATCAAAATAAGATGTATGCAGTGTGCATAGGAATTTGACCATAATTTTTGTTTTTTTTTTGTTTGTTTTGCTTTTTTTGTTTTTTGTTTTTGGGTCACACCCGGCAGTGCTCAGGGGTTACTCCTGGCTCCATGCTCAGAAATTGCTCCTGGCAGGCACGGGGGACCATATGGGGCACCGGGATTTGAACCGATGACCTTTTGCATGAATGGAGGCAATTTTTGTTTTTGCAATAGTCTGGCCCTCCAATGGTCTGAGGGACAGTGAATTGGGCCACTGTTTAAAAAGTTTGAGGACCCCTACCTCAAATGGTCCCCAAGAACTGCCACAGTGACCCCTCAGCTCTGCTGTGTGCATTCCACTTCAACAAAATAAAATAAAAAATTTTGTTTGTTTATTTATTTTTGGTTTTTGGGTCACAGCCAGCAGCACTCAGGTGTTACTACTGCTCTGCACTTAGAAGTCACTCCTGGCTGGCACTGAGGACCATATGGGATGCCGGGATTTGAACTACCGTCCATCCTGGATCTGCTACTTGCTTACCACTGTGCTATCTCTTCAGCCCCAATAAAACAGATTTCTACCAATTCTTGTTCTTCATCTAAATAAACAGCTGTAGTCTCTTCTGTGCAAGTGTCTAGCTTCTTTGCTGAAAACGTACATTTTTGAGATGTATTCTTTTTTGTGTGTCCTAATTAAATCTGAATCGATTTTTGGATTCAAGTTTGTATTTCGCTGTTGTGCACATTTATCACAATTTTTATAAGTCACAGCACTGTTTTATAAGTCACTGGACTTATGAAACATTATGGTCTAAAAATAAATAAATACTCATCCTACTATTTTCTCCTTCGAGAGGTGACAAATTTTTAACATGGCATTATTATTATTATTATTATTATTATTATTATTATTTCTTAGCTGCAAGTTTGACCAATTTCCACCTAAACACTGTTGCTAACATTTCCAAAGAAATAAACGCTCCAAGAAAACCTCGTGGCAGAAGGAAAAAGCAAAAGAATTCGCAGGACAGCTAAAATGCTAAGAAGCTTCTCTTTGTTGCAGAGGGGATTGGGAGCACTTTGCAAAAGCTAATGCCAATCAGGCTTGCGAATCTATGCAGGACTAATTACCAGCACTTGGGCATGCAATGGGAGCGAATATCCGGAGGTGATTCGGATTGAGCCATCCCAGAGTCTAGAACTAATTACAAACACAAAGAGCCCGCAAAGGCTATGATTTAAAGACCCTCCTCAATCCCTAACCCGCTCTAGGGGGGAAATAAATAAATAATAAGAAAAGAAAGAAACCTCTCCAGAATTGAAATCCTTGCAGACTCACGATTGATTGGATGGAGGGTTTGGTAGTAGTACCCGCAAAAATCGCCTACCATAGACTAAATCGCACAGCGCCCTTATGTCTTGTTGCCACGAGCAGAGCATGCACAGAGAAAGGTTCCTTTGTGTCCTGCAAGAGATGGGTGTGTGTGTGAGTGTGTGTGTGTGTGTGTGTGTGTGTGTGTGTGTGTGTGTGTGTGTGTGTGACTTCTATTTCCAGGGGCAGGAAAAACCTGTTATTCCCTTGATCTCAGCAAGCCTGGGGTAATCCACGGCCCTGCAGGGGATACCATGTGTGCCTACGCTTTGATCGCCAGGAGCTCAAAACCCCCAAATAATCTATACAGTATGCAGATCAGGTCCCAGTTAATCGTACTTATTAACGTCTCCTGGAATCGAGCAAGGAGCCGCTGTGAACGTCTGCCAGGAAAGAAATCAACCCAGTTGCTCCTAACTGCAAATGCTTGTCCGATCAGGCGAAAATCTCTGTGCTTTCTGGGAGGCCAGTTGAAAAAAAAAGGAAAAAGAAAAATCTGCGTTGTCGCCTTTGGGCCATCTGGAAAAGTCCATACTGCTCAGGGTTGGTGGAATGACTCAAGGTGAGATGGAATAATCTCACACCAGAGTGTTCTTTTCCTCTTGGCACAGCTTCTATTGAATATTCGTACAGTAGTAAGAGCCTGGAATGAACCCTCATGAGCACCGCTGAGTGTGGTCCGCAAATGAAAATAACTAAATAAAAACAATTAAGGCAAAACTACCTCTCTGGCCCCAGCAGTCATATTTTAAGATAGCTACAATAACTGCTATATAAAAAATGTGATTTTTCTTAGTATCAAGTAGTCACAGGTACTGCTTTGATCATTACCTTACATCCAGAGTTGAAGGAAGAGAATGTGGAATTTCAGTTATAGATTAGTGATCAGAAAGAGGTAATTCTTTCCCCATGACAGTTTACAAACTTTCTGGGTTCTATCCAAGGATTCCTTAAGTTAAAAACATACACTGTTTTTATTTTATTTTTTCAAAGCTGATTTTAGAAACATGTTCAGGGTTATTAATAAATGTTTTTCCTGAAGACTTAACAATAACATTTCTGCCCATTCTTTTCCCTTTGTGGTCATTGTAGTGACTGGCCCACATTTCATTGTGGTACTCACACACTTCAGTTGTACTCAGACACACTTTTTAGGGTTCAGACACACTTTGTTAGGGTTCATAGGAGAGGGTATAAACTTTGTGGTGTGTAAGGATCACAAAAGGCAGTACTTCTGGACTCACACAGCTTGTGGGGTGATGCGAAGAAACACACTCGAGGCCTCATACCTGCAGACATTTTTACTATTGAGCCCGTAAACATCAACATTTAAAACCAGTCTGAGGAAAAATATTCCTATGGACTACTTGTGCATTCTAAATATTGTAATGTCTCTACACTTTAAAAAATATTGTAGGGGCCAGGAGATAGCACAGTCAGGTAGGGAGTTTACCTTGTATGCAACAACCCAGGTTCAATCCCCTGCATCCCATATGGTCCCCTCAGCCTGCCAGGGGTGATTTCTGAGTGCAGAGTCAGGAGTAACCCCTGAGTGCTGCTAGGTGTGACCTCAAACCAAAAAATTAATAATAAATAAATAGTACTGTAATGTCTCTTTAAAATCTTATTGTCATTTTTTTTTTTTTGGTTTTTGGGTCACACCCGGCAGTGCTCAGGGGTTACTCCTGGCTCCATGCTCAGAAATTGCTCCTGGCAGGCACGGGGGACCATATGGGGCACCGGGATTCGAACCGATGACCTTTTGCATGAAAGGCAAACGCCTTACCTCCATGCTATCTCCCGGGCCCCTCTTATTGTCATTTTTACTGTCAAAAGTTTATGGCTTGATATACAAAGTTACTGCACTATTACTCCTTGTAGACTCCAGGGACCATATGGAGTGCCAGAAATTGAAGCCAGATCTGTCACATGTACAAGACAAGCACCCTACCCTCTGTACTATTGCTCTAGTCCTAGGCAGAAATGACTTATTAGATACTTATTAGAAGTCTGGAGTACCTTTATGTATTCAAAACAAGTCTTTGGGTTAAATAGATATAAAATTAAGAGATAACGTTTCAGAACCAGGGCTTAAAAATCTCCTTTCTCCCTTCACTAGTCCCCGAAGTTTTATTTCTTCTTACCATGGGAAGCCACTTCCATTTGGTAGCATTGATGACAGTGGTATGTGTCATATTTTATCCCAACTCCTAATTGTTTCCTTAGACCTAAGTTCTTCACCAGGAACTGCAGTTAGTTCCTTCCACTAAAGGGTTGAGTGAGTGTTTTCCCTCTGTGACTTCGGAAGCATATGTTTGGTTTTGGTCAGTAACATAGGGTATAAGTGACAAAGTTCTATGCAGAACTGTGAAGGCTGTGAGATTTACTCTACATGGATTTAGCTGATTTATTCTATTTGATTTAGCTTGCCATGGATACAGACAGAAGGCTCGAGTTTTCTATAGAGAGACAAAGTACAGAACAAGTAGCAGCAAGAACCTATTCCCTTGCTTCTCTTTCTTCCCTTCCATGTTATAGGACTATAAAAAGGAGTCTATGTAACCCATACAGAGGTTATCAAATGGAATAACAACTTAGGGAAGACAGCTCTTTAGAAATAAACTGTAAGGCGCCAGACCAATAGTACAGTGGGCAGGACATTTCCTTACTTGTGGCATAACTGGTTTCATTCCTTTGTAACCACAAGGTCCCTAAAGCTTACCAGGAGTGATCCCCAAGGAGTCAGAAGTATGCCCTGAGCACAGTCAGAGATAAGTCCTGAGGAAGATCAGGAGTACATCCTGAGCACTGCTGTGGTTCCCCCACCCCCAAAAAAGTAAGCCTGCCTGACCTTTGTCCCAGAGGGAGATATTTACTTTTATTGTTCTAGTTGTAAACTTACTTGGCCTTTGCTCCAGAAACACTGGCTTTATTCTCCAGTATTCTAAGAAAACATGCTTTTTCTGGAAGATGACATTATTTCATCTCAAAAGGTTGCTTTCTCTTTAAAGTTTGGAAGACAGTTCAGTTTGTATCTTTTTAGAAAAATGTATAAAAACATGACCACCATGGATAATTGTCTCACAAGTACATAAACTGAGATCACAAAAGATCGCAGGTGTTTCTATTTGTTTTCATTCTCTCCTACCCAATTCCATGAGAGAGTTTTCCATGGTCTTATCATCTTTCATAGCATACTTATCTCTGAAAGAAAATAAAAAACATGGAACAGAGCTGCCCACAGGAGCCTAATCAAGATCAACTAGCCCCCAATGACTCAAAAAACATGAACTACGTAAAAGCTGGCCTTTATATGCCAATGAGGTTTTGTGGTTTTATAGTAACAACTAGTTGATGTAATGGTCATTAATAGCAACTTAAATTTGGGGGGGGGGTCACACCCAGCAACGCTCAGCGGTTACTCCTGGCTCTACGCTCAGAAATCGCTCCCGGTAGGCTCGGAGGACCAGATGGAATGCCGGAGTTCGAACCACCGACTTGCATGCAAGGCAAACGCATTACCTCCATGCTATCTCTCCAGCCCCAACAACTTAAATTTTTACCTGTGTCATCATCCAAGAAGAACTGGTATAAATAGTTTCTGGACTAGGCAGAAAGTTCTGATGAACAGTCTCCATGGTAGAATTAGACCAGCTCCATAAACTGAGTCAATTCTGAGCCAACTCAATTGAGTCAACTTAATTCTGAGCCTTCTCTCAAAGAATAACTCTTTACAACTCTATGATCCCAGGTATTTGGGAGAATAGTTCTTTATTTGTACTATATGTAACTATATTTAATACAAATATATTATTTATATATGCCTTTTCTGCATATAAATATATTAAAAACTTATAAACTGCACTTTATGAAAAAATTTTTTTTTGGTTTTTGGGTCACACCTGGCAGTGCTCAGGGGTTACTCCTGGCTCCACGCTCAGAAATTGCTCCTGGCAGGCACGGGGGACCCTATGGGGCACCGGAATTCAAACCGATGACCTTTTTGCCTTACCTCCATGCTATCTCCCAGGCCCCAACTTTATGAAAAATTTAATAAACTTTTTTTTTATTGGGTCACACCTGGCGGTGCTCAGGGGTTACTCCTGGCTGTCTGCTCAGAAATAGTTCCTGGAAGGCACGGGGGACCATATGGGACATGGAGATTCGAACCAACCACTTTTGGTCCTGGATCGGCTGCTTGCAGGGCAAACGCTGCTGTGCTATCTCTCCAGGCCCAAATTTAATAAACTTTTAAGAATAATAAACTTGGTTCTTTCTATAACTTGTAAACTTCATCTCTTCTTTCTGCCCTACATTTAGAAATTAAACGTATCTTATAAAAAAAATCTCTAAAATAGGGCCCGGAGCAGTGGCACAATGATAGGGTGTTTGCCTTGCCTGCGCTAACCTAGGACAGACCATGGTTCGATCCCTCACTGTCCCATATGGTCCCCCAAGCCAGGAGCGATTTCTGAGCACATAGACAGGAGTAACACCTGAACATCAACTGGGTGTGGCCCAAAAACAAAAACAAAATTCTCAAAAATGTTTTTTAGAAAATAATTCTCAAAGGAGAATTTGATAGAATTGGCATTTGAAGTAGAAATTCAATAGAGTTTCAGAAACTAAAGCTAAATCTATTTTATTGTGGTTGTTTTTTTTTTTTTTATTATACCCGGCAGTGCTCACGGGTTACTCCTGGCTTTGTGCTCAGAAGGCAAATGCCTTACCACTGTGCTATCGCTCTGGTCCCTAAAGTTAAATCTTTTAATGTATTTTTGTTTGCGGCTTTCTGTTCAAGCTTATTACTCCAAGCTTCCTTGAATGTTTTCTATTAGAAACAAAATGCGCTATAGGAATATACAGTCTAGCAATATATCAAAATGCAGAAGGAATATAATAATTAGAAATTAGTCATCATTATCATTATACAGTAAAAAATAAAGAATAAATTATCATTACATAATACAAGGTGGATGAACCTAATACCTATAATGAATGAAAGAAACAAGAACTTTACTGAATAAGAACTTTACTGAACTTTACTGAAATAAGAACTTTACTGAACGATTCTATTTACATGAATTCAAAACTGAGCAAAAAATGATCAGTAATGTTAGAAATCAGGAACAGATAAGGAAACAGAGGATGGATACTTTGGCATATTTGATGAGAAGTCTTGTATCTTGACATCTCTATGGAGTGAAGTCCCAGGGAGGCAAGCGATGAAACAAAAACAAGTCTGGTAAGTTAAGCACACTTGTAAGTTTTCTAGCAGACATGAAGGTCATAAGCAGAAGGTATGTATGCTTGAGTAGATGAGTGTGATAGGCTGTTTGTACAATAGAGAATGTACTCCGTGTGTGTGTGTGTGTGTGTGAGAGAGAGAGAGAAAGAGAGACTTAGAGAGAATCACTTAGGCTCTGACAACAGATCTGAGGTTATCAAAGATGAGAAGCAAACTAAAAGTGAGGTCCAGTGTGTTGTAAGGGTATGGCATTTTGGCATAAGATTATCTTATTGGTATAAGATTATATCCCACAACATTTCAACATTTGTACTCTTGTAAATCAATGTTATCCCCAGATGATGATGATGATGATGATGATGATGATGATATGATTATGTTTGATCCAGGGTCAAAGTGGATAGAAGACAAGACCAGGAAATTATTTTCCACATCCATCAAGCCTGGTACTTTCTTTCATTAAATCCTAAGAAAACTCTGGGGAGAAGAGAGTTTTAGAGTGGGGGGTTAGATTTCTACACTTGAGATTTTAAAACAAGTATACCAAAGAAATTTCAGTTCTTGCAGACTTGGATTTGTGTCCTGAGAATTGTCCCTTCTACCCTTAAAGTTTTATAACATTACTTATAGAATCATATTGTTTGATCCATGAAAAGATGAAATGTGAACCTGTTTCAGAATCTTCAACTGTGTTCTATGGTATAGTTTATCAAAGGAATATGTCTGAATTTATTGTCTACCTAAGTTTCATTTTCACCTTTTATTCTTACAGACAAGACTGTGAGAACTATCTTTCACATGTAACTACATCTGCTATGCTTTTCGCTACACTATCATTACTGTTGCATTCATAGTATCTTTCTTATTCATACTTTATCTTTGTTCCAGTTAAACATTTAGTTATTTTTTACACCGTATTACATTTATTTTGAATAATGTGAGATTCAAATTCTTTCTCAAAAAGATTTAAAAAACAAACTTAATAAAGGAACTGTATTTATAAAATCAATACCATGATATTTACAATGACAAACAAGATGATAAGGGTAGAGTTGCTCAGTTATTCTTTTTTATTGGCTTGTTTGTTTTTTGTTTTTGTTTTGGGTTACACCCAGTAGCGCTCAGGGGTTACTTTAGACTCTATGCTCAGAAATCGCTTCTGGCAGACTCCAGGGACCATATGGGATTCGAACCACCGTCCTTCTGCATGCAAGGCAAACACCTTACCCCCATGCTATCTCTCCGGTGCCAATAGAAGTTGTTTTAAGTATCGTTTGGTGCTGAGTTTTCCAGGTAAGGAGAAATTTAATTTTTTTTAAATTTTTTTTTGGGGGGGGGTCACACCCGGCAGCTCTCAGGGGTTACTCCTGGATCCATGCTCAGAAATTGCTCCTGGCAGGCACGGGGGACCATATGGGGCACTGGGATTCGAACCGATGGCCTTTTGCATGAAAGGCAAATGCCTTACTTCCATGCTATCTCCCAGGCCCCGTAAGGAGAAATTTAATCAAGGCTATATTTGCTGTAAAAAATCCTTATGTTAGGAGGTAAAAAGTGTTTAACTATATACACAATGGATTTAGCAGAAGGGAGATTCATATTTTTTTGCAGTATTTTGGGTTTTTTTATTGAATTATGAATCTCAACTCATTCAGCTATGAAATAGCCATAATAACATCAATATTCAAGAGTAGTAATGCACACTTGAATTGTTCTATGACATGTGACTTCCATGGGAGAAATTTAAAATTCTATAAAGAGAAAGAGAAAAATAATTTAAATTATGTATCACAGGACTGAGCAAGTATAAAGTTATCAGTGCAATCTGGGCTGTCTCTAGCTGCAAAGTGATTGAGCACAATTGTGTCCCCAAAAGAAAAACACAGAAAAGAAATACAAGTTAACTAATAAACTCTTTTTCAGGCATGCAATATTAGGAAGTTGATATTTGTTTTTAGTGAAATACATTAGTCAGAGAAATGCAATGTAGATGATTTGTGAATACATACCTTGCCAGGTCCCTAAGACAGGAAATATTTGGCAGTAACATACACAACAAACAAAATATTGCAATTAATGTGAATGTATTTAGAAAAAATATATGTACATTAATATTTACAAAACATATAAAGCAGCAGTAAATATTTCAAGTTTAAGGTAATTCAGTTATTTTCTTCTCAATTTAAAATTTTTATGTCACCATGCTTTACCAAGTTCTTCATGATACAGTTGTTTCAGTCATTAAATGTTCAAACATCAATCCCACCCCGGTGTGACCTTCCCTCTACTATTGTTCCCAGTTTCCCACCCACCTCCCTAATCTGCCCCTTTGCAGACTCAAACAAATTTGCTTCATATTGTTTATTATAGAAAAGACTATTGGAAAGACAAAAACTGAGTTCAGTAAGGGTATGTTTAAAATTATTATCTCTTTCTCCTGACGCTGTTATTTTTTTCATTTGACAATTATTTTTATTTACTTAAACATCTTGATTAAAGATATGATTGTGGTTAGGTTTCGGTCATGTAAAGAATACCCCGCTATATCAGTGCAACATTCCTACCACCATTGTCCCAAAACTCCCTCCCACCCACCTCACCCCCACCTGTACTCTAGACAGGCTTCCAGGTCCTCATTCATTCCCATGATTATGGTAGTTATCAGTGTAGTTATTTCCATAACAGCTCTCACCACTCTTTGTGGTGAGCTTTATGAAGTGAGCTGGAGGTTCCAGCCCTCCTCTCGTTGTCTCTGAATATTGTTGCAAAGAAGACTTTTATTTTTCTCAAAACCCATAGATGAGTGAAATCATTCTGCATCTTTCTCTCTCCCTCTGACTTATTTCACTCAGCATAATAGATTCCATGTACATCCATGTATAGAAAAATTTCATGACTTCATCTCTCCTGATGGCTGCATAATATTCCATTGTGTATATGTACCACAGTTTCTTTAGCCACTTGTCTGTTGAAGGGCATCTTGGTTGTGTCCAGAGCCTGGCTATTGTGAATACTGCTGCAATAAATATAGGTGTGAGGAAGGGATTTTTGTACTGTATTCTTGTGTTCCTAGGGTATATCCCTAGGAGTGGAATAGCTGGGTCAAATGGGAGCTCAATTTCCAGTTTTTGGAGGAATCTCCCTATAGCTCTCCATAGAGGTTGGACTAGACGGCATTCCCACCAGCAGTGGATAAGAGTTCCTTTCTCTCCACATCCCTGCCAGCACCGATTGTTCTCATTCTTTGTGATGTGGGCCAATCTCTGTGGTGTGAGATGGTATCTCATCGTTGTTTTGATTTGCATCTCCCTGATGATCAGTGATGAGGAGCATTTTTTCATGTGCCTTTTGGCCATTTGTATTTCTTTTTTATCAAAGTGTCTGTTCATTTCCTCTCCCCATTTTTGATGGGATTAGATGTTTTTTTCTTATAAAGATCTGTCAGTGCCCTGTATATTTTGGAAATTAGCCCTTTATCTGAAGGATATTGGGTGAATAGTTTCTCCCACTCTGTTGGTGGCTCTTGTATCCTGGGCACTATTTCTTTTGAGGTGCAGAAGCTTCTCAGCTTAATGTATTCCCATCTGTTGATCTCTGCATCCACTTGTTTGGAAAGTGCATTTTCCTCCTTGAAGATGCCTTTAGTCTCAATGTCATGGAGTGTTTTACCGATGTGTTGTTCTATATACTTTATGGTATCAAGTCTGATATCAAGGTCTTTAATCCATTCGAATTTTACCTTCGTACATGATGTTAGCTGTGGGTCTATGTTCGCTTTTTTGCAAATGGCTAAACCAGTTCTGCCAGCACCACTTATTAAAGAGGTTTTCCCTGCTCCACTTAGGATTTCTGGCTCCTTTGTCAAAAATTAGATGATTGTATGTCTGGGGAGTATTGTCTGAGAACTTGAGCTGTTCCAATGATCTGAGACTCTGTCTTTATTCCAATACCATGCTGTTTTGATAACTATTGCTTTGTAGTACAGTTTAAAGTTGGGGAGAGTAATGCCTCCCATACTCCTTTTCCCTAGGAGTGCTTTAGCTATTCGAGGGTGCTTATTGTTCCAGATGAACTTCATAAGTGCTTGATCCATTTCTTTGAAGAATGTCATGGGTATCTTTAGAGGGATCGCATTAAATCTGTACAATGCTTTGGGGAGTATTGCCATTTTAATGATGTTAATCTTGCCAATCCATGAGCACAGTATGTGTTTCCATTTCCGTGTGTCCTCTCTCATTTCTTGGAGAAGGACTTTATAGTTTTCTTTGTATATGTCCTCCACGTCTTTGGTCAAGTTGACTCCAAGATATTTGATTTTGTGTGGTGCTATTGTGAATGGGATTGCCTCCTTGACTTCCTTCTCTTCCCTATCATTATTGGTTTTTAAAAAGACCATTGATTTATGTGTGTTGATTTTGTAGCCTGCCACCTTGCTATATGAGTCTATTGTTTCTAGAAGCTTTTTGGTAGAGTCTTTAGGGTTTTCCAAGTAGAGCATCATGTCATCTGCAAACAGTGAGAGCTTGACTTCTTCCTTTCCTATGTGAATTCCTTTGATATCTTTTTCTTGCCTTATCGCTATAGCAAGCACTTCCAGTACTATGTTGAAGAGGAGTGGTGAGAGCGGACAACCTTGTCTTGTACCAGAATTTAGAGGAAAGGCCTTTAGTTTTTCTTCATTGAGGATAATATTTGCCGTTGGCTTGTGGTAGATGGCTTCAACTAGCTTGAGAAAGGTTCCTTCCATTCCCATCTTGCTGAGAGTTTTGATCAAGAATGGGTGTTGGACCTTATCAAATGCTTTCTCTGCATCTATTGATATGATCATGTGATTTTTATTTATTTTTTTTTGTTGATGTTGTGTATGATATTGATA
>PVKC010032851.1:0-14135 GCA_004027635.1 Crocidura indochinensis
TTTTGGGTCACACCCAGCAGTGCTCAGGGGTTACTCCTGGCTCCATGCTCAGAAATTGCTCCTGGCAGGCACGAGGGACCATATGGGGCACCGGGATTCAAACTGATGACCTTTTGCATGAAAAGCAAACGCCTTACCTCCATGCTATCTCCCGGGCCCCTGTCTTTGGTGTACTTCTTTGGGAACTATCATTCTAGAGCATTTTAGTGTGCAAGAATAAATAGCTTCTTGATTCCATAGTCAATTCCATATGAACCCAAATAACATTAGCTAACTTGTCATCCACTTTAATTGTCAGACTTAATGCCAACAAACTTTGGGAATTATGTAAAATAAAATCCACTTTGAATACATAAAAATTTGACATTCAAGAACACCATATGTGATAACATTCTAAATTTAAATAATAAACATACTATTGTAAACCATTGTCATCTTAACAAAAGACAAAAGAAAGGAACAAGGTGAAAAAATACAGACTCTGACAGAAGTTTAGTAGTGGGAGTCCCAGATATTTGAACAACAATATTTAAAGAAAAGATACATTATTTCCCAAAGGCATCACTTAGGAAAGTGCAAACTTTGATCTTTATATAAGATCCTTGATGTTCTTCTTTTTTTTTTAGATCCTGCATGTTTTACTTGATCTTTTTCTTTTAACAAATATTTTTAAAATAGTTAAGTTAAATGCTATTCAATTTCCATTGTGGATATCAGATGCTAATGTGCTTCTTAGATATTTTTGATAAGATAATTTTTAATTAATGAGTGAGAAAATAAAAGTTTACATAAAACATAAATGACACTTTGTGTATTCTATCCTGTTTCAGTGACCCCATCTCTGTTTGTAGGTGTGTTAAAGATTTGTATTTGGAGGAATCTAGTGAGGGCTACTTATGATAGAATGGACATTCTATTGGATGCTCATTGCCCTAATTCTCTGGTACCAATAGAAGATAGACCAGATTTGGCAGTGAGCAAACTTTATAGCATATAAACTTATGTAAAATATGCAAAATTCAAGAAAAAATGAATCTTAACCAAATAAGTCTGCCACGGAATCCAGAATTGTCCTTCCTTGAATTTAACACCATACTGTTCCACCCCATCCTACTATGCCATCCTAAGGTATCTGGACAATCTTTAAGAGTTAAATTAGATCTCTACTTTTCTTGCAAAATTACTTATTGTGTGAAGTTAGAGAAGGTAGCACAAACATAGCCTCATGTATCTATTAATTAATTAATTAGTTCCTGCTGCTGTCCTGGGTTAGATAGATTTTCAGCACCACATATGGTTTCCCAAGCCTGCTGAGTGATGCCTGAGTGAAGAACCAGGAATAAGCTTTGAATACCTTCAATATGATGCTCTATATCCCCTCAAATAAAATGCTCATTAGGTGATGTGTCAGTTGTACACTAGGGGCCATTCGATAAATACGTTTTGTTCTTTCTCTCAGAGGTCCACAGGCCATCAAAGAAGACTAACAAATAAACCTAGCAGAATATGGTGCATTAAGTGTTACTGAACAGATGTGTATGTCTGAAGCAGTAATAATAGCAACTTGTCTGAATAAGTAACAGCCTGAATAGTACTAGGAGTAGTATAAGGAAGATAAGTTTAAAATTTGGACAATTTTTGAAATTTACTTGGCAGAACCTGATTGACGGTGATATTCTCAAACATTGTAATGAATTTCTGAATGCAACTCTATGCAAGTACTACACTCCTTTCCCTATAGTTTCAAGATTGGCTTTCAACTGGACAATTTGAGTGGATGAGGTTTGTGGCATTTCTGAGCAGAAGTTTTAAGCATCCTTTTGTGGCCCTGCTATTTCCCATTCCTTTTGCCAATAATAGATTAGGCTTGCTTAAAAACAGGATCAGATGGGCTGTTTTTAAGTGAAAGGCATTAGGAAAAGAAAGGGCAGCTAAAGCATGAAGCAATTTTAAAAAAGCATAAATATTGAATTATCAGGGTGGATCACCACCTCAGCATAATTAGCCTATACTGGCTGAAAAAAAGTAAATCATCGTCATCACAAATAGAGCATGGAAAAATATTTTCATTATTTTCATACAAAGTAGATTGGCAAAAGAAGGCTGAGTAAAGGTAACTTTTTAAAGTCAAATGATGCCATTTCTCTTTCTTATGAATTTTTTTTTTTTGGTTTTTGGCCCACACCTGGCAGTGCTCAGGGGTTACTCCTGGCTATCTGCTCAGAAATAGCTCCTGGCAGGCACGGGAGACCATATGGGACACCGGGATTCGAACCAACCACCTCAGGTCCTGGATCGGCTGCTTGCAAGGCAAACACCGCTGTGCTATCTCTCCGGGCCCCTTTCTTATGATTTTTTAAAGAATAATACTCTAAGATTTTTTGACAGCATGAAGGAGAGACCATGCCATGCTTCAGCCTCTAAACGACTTAGGAGGTTTTTCCTGTTTCTGGGTTCCCTTTTCTTTCTCAGTACTCTGTTCTCCTAAGGGCTGCAGGCTCTCAGTTTTTAAGCAGTGTTTGGGGAGTACTGGCACATTTGGGAATAAAGTTCTCTGAATGTTTAACACACAAGGGCATTGTTTCTAGTACCATTATGACAATAATCTCCGAGAATCCACAAGGAAAGTAATTGCAGTCACAATTCAAAGAACAATCTTTACAATAGCAACTTTCAAATGTGCGTGCGTGTGTGTGTGTATGAGTGCATTTGCGTTAACAAAGATAGCAAAGGAAGAGATGCTGTTGATTGGAAAAGATAAGTCAATAATCAAGTCTTTCCGCGCATTATCTGTTATAATTCTTCCTTTTCCTTTATATTACTTCATGACTATAATTCTAAGTGAGGAGGTTGAGAGTTCTTGCTTTACAAAATATATGAATGGTTATTGATTATACAACTATGCTGTGAAGAGCCAAAACAAACCAATATTAAAAAACATTTGTAGTCCTGTGTTCAAATAGTAGCAGTTTTAATGATCACTTTCCCCAGCATGATCCTCCTTGTTAATGCTTCCTGGTTTGCCTTAGGAAGCTGCTTTTTGTTTGTTTGTTTTGGGGACACACCTACCTACATTTCTGGCTTCCTCCAAGTCCTATGTTCAAGAATTACATCTGTAAGGCTTGGGGAACCATAAGAGAGTGCTGGGGATCGAATTACATGCACAGTAGAAAAGTGTCCATCCTGCTGCTCTCTCTTTGACCCCCAAAACTGCACTATGCATTTGTTTCAGGTGTGCTTTTGCTTCCTGATGAAATTATTAGTAGATTCTCTCCCTCTTTCAGTCCCAGAAAAATTTCTATTTGTTCACTTCATTACAAAGCTCATTACCAAAAAGTGTTTACACCTAGGAAATCTGTGCTAGGACTTTCCTACAATGCTCTCTTCTGTGTATGTAGTTTTCTTCAGTCTACTTCTTCTAACGTGCTAGAAAAACTTGAGGTAATCAACATAAATTTTAAATACAAAACAAAGTTGACCTAACTTTGTAACATATTAGTTATTCATATAAAATTATTTTATCTTACCTGATATTTTAAAATAAAATCTCCTTTTAAGCACCATGATTACAAGCATGATTGTAGTTGGGTTTTAATCATGATCAGAATACCCCCCTTCACCAGTGCAACATTCCCACCAACAATGTTCCCCCGCCTTCATCCCCACCCCTGCCTATATTCAAGACAGGCATTCTACTTCTTTCATTAATATTTTCATGATAGTTGTTAGTGTAGTTATTTCTCTAATTGCACGCACTACTCTTTGTATTGAGATTCATATTGTGAGATGGTCCTTCCAGCCCTCAACTCCATTGTCTTTGGGCATTATTACAATAATGTCTTTAATTTTTCTTAAAACACATAGATGAGTGAGACTATTCTGGGTCTATCTCTCTCCCTATGACTTATTTTACTGAACATAATAGATTCCATGTACATCCATGTATAGGAAAATGTCATGACTTCATCTCTCATGATGGCTGCATAATATTGCATTGTATATATGTACCTCAGATTCTTTAGCCATTCATCTGTTAAAGGGCATCTTGGTTGCTCCTTACCTAATTTTTAAAATGTCAAATGTTCTCCCCCTACCATTTCTTTTTACTTTTAGTTTTTATTATAATTTGTATAACATGATTGTGATACCATTAATGGCATTGATGTACAGAGTTTTTGTAATTCTCCACCACCAAAATGCCCATGATCCTTTAACATTCTATCTCATATCTAGTCTACCACTCTCCCTTTGTAACTAATGTGCTGTAATCTAAGACCAAAAGTTTGTTATAGATTGACACTGTCTATTCCTTTGTTTTGCTTCTCTGTCTACCACAAATGAGTGAGGTTTTCTGTGATGTGTTTTTCATTCTGACTCATTTTACTCAGCATGATGCTTTCCAGTTTTATCTAATTGCAATCAACTAGAAGATTTCATCTTTTCTTAAGATGCATAATATTCCAATATATATATATATACATATATATATATATACAGATAGGTCTATCTAAAATAACTTTAATTATCTGTCATTGGACATTTGGTTATTTCTATATTCTGGTTATTGTAATAAGTGCTAAACTGAACATAGGAATGTATTTGATTTTTCAAGTTAACCAGGTAGGGCTCCAAGAAGTGGAATCACTGGGTCATATAGAATTTCTATTCTGACTTTTTCTTTGAGGACTCTCCATTCTGTTTTTCACAGAGACTAATCCAGAAGACAATTCCAAAATCATAATTTTTGTTTGTTTGAATTTGGTTTGGGTCACACCCAGCTATGCTCAGGAGTTACTCCTGACTGTGCACTCAGAAATTACTCCTGGAAATTCAGGGGAATATATGGAATGCTGAGGATTGAACCTGATTGGCTGCTTGTGAGGCAAATGCACTGCTCACTCTGCTACTTTTCCAATCCATACCTCAACATATTTTACAAGGAAAATATGTCAAATGTTTGAGTTTGGGATGGATAATAATGTCTTTCTTTTAAACTCATAAAAATGTGTATTTTCAAATTGTTTAAACTTTGTAGGTTTATCCAATCTACCATCTACCATCTAATGCTAAGGTATGATGGTATAGATAAGATGTTAACAGTGACTGGAAAAGGTCATGGTAGATCTACCTATATCATGGTCAAGCTCATTCTTAATCTCCACAAGGAAACAGTTAGGAAACAATAATGAATGACTTTCAATATGTATGACATTTTTTTCAGGTCTCTTCAAAAGCAAAATTCATGACATTTCAGTAGCCCAAGAACACAAATGTATCCATCAAATGGTAGCTGACTGACAGAGTGCACTTTCTATTTGGTGTGTGCCAAAGAGTACTACATTGTGGCTATTTTTCCAGTATTCTGGTTATATTCACTATTCTGACATACAGAGCAATGGAAAATAAGTTTTATTTTAAGATAAAATGTTAAGTCAAAAGCTGTATTCTGATTACATAAATGATCTTCTAGTGCCAGCTAATTAGCATTTTAGGAGAAAAATTTGGAAGAGATGTTATGTTATACATATTATACTTAGTGTGAAAGCAAATCTTGTAATTCCTAAGTTTTTTTGCAGCACCGCAGTCTTTTTCTGCCTATAAGCTAAATATAAATTTGAGGGATTTGTTATTTATGGGTTTTTTTAATGTTTTTTATGTCAAACATTTAATAGCTTAATTTACTGACCTGTTAACATAGTCTAGTAAAAAAAATCATGCAGGTCAGCATTTTTAAGTACAAGCACACTATTTTTATCTAGTAGCCAAAAGGCAAGTGCGCAGATTCTTTATGCACTACATCATAAAGAATGAAGTGAAGAGGTGGACTGCTATTTATTTAATTAATTATAACCCAAGTACATTACATTAATTAAAATATTTCAATAACTAATAGCTTTCTTTTCCATTTTTCCAAAAACAAGTGTCCTTTCTTTGTTGTTCTCAAACATTTAATGTTTCACTCCTATGCACAACAAGATTTTTCTTCCTCAGAGAAAAACAGTGACCATCAAAAGAACTGTTCTTTATGTCCAGTTACCAAACTGACAAATTAAAATACATCTGTAACTTATGATTCTCATTCTGTGCTTTTGATTTCCACAAACCTTTCCACCTGTGCTTTGTATCTCTATCCTCTTTAGATTTTCAGTCACTCTTACATCCTCAAAAAAAAAAAACATTTTTCATTTTCCTATCACTATTTTCTTCCTTCTTACTATATCCTTTCTGTAAGAACTAGATGGATTCCATTATTTCTCAGTACTTTCAATCTTATACTTCCCCCTCAACCTGCCCTAGTTCTTAAAATACATTTTCTTTGTATCATTCTCCATTCATACTCACTGTTTCTTTTTTCCATAGTATGATAATGACTCTTATTGGGTCATTAGATAACCTATATCTCACCAAATCTAATGAACACTTCTAAAACAGTTAGCCACACCTGCCTTTGAGACATACTTATTACTCCTGATTTCCACAACGCCAAACATTCTTGGTTTCTTTAACTCTGTGATTATCTTATTTTTTTCAAGCCCCTAGTTATTATCCAATTCAAATCTTGGCATTTCTCAGCAAAAAACACATAAATTTCTTGTTCTCCTAACTAGATACCCTTTGGTTAATCTCACTGACACATCTAACTTCCCTGTTGATTTCTGGAAAAAAAAAAAAAAAACAGCTTCCAGTCAATCTCTGTAATTCAGCCTTGTCTCCCGAATTTGAGACTTGTATTTTACCTGACTTCTGGTAAGCTCTATCAGTTGATGTTCCATACATACTTCCAGGTTAACCATGAAAATCTTTCTCATCCAGTACTTATTTCTCTTTTGCTGTGATTAGCACTCTAATTTTCATCCCAGTTGCCCTGTTTTAAATCTCAAATAATCTTAACTCTTCTCAATCTTGTCCTCTACAGTGTACTGATTATCAATGCATGCAGACTCTCCCTATCTCACTTTTCTCTGTTGACACCCATCATTTGGTTCTATCCTGCCATCATTATCTGCAATAGTTATCCAAATGGCTCTTGGCTTCCTTTTAAAATAATTATACACACTGGCTTCAGAAAATAGAAATGTTCATATCATTGTACTGCAATGTCCAATTGGTTTGCATTAAAAATCATCAACACTTGAAAGTTTTCTATTACTATTTCTTCTTCATAATTCACATGCCACTTATTTAAGTATCTAATTATAAAATATACCTTTTTATATGACTACTTTTAACATGTCTTCCATTATTACATGATCTAGAATATTTATCTTTTCTTCATTAATATATTTCTATTTATATTTAATATAAGGCTTAAATTTTGTTTTCTCAGGCAAACCTTTCATGACTTTTGACCCTATATAACTTTTATAGGTGCCTAGCTATAGAAAAATACTCAATATATTTTAAATGGTATAAATTCAATAGTTTAATGAATTCTACAGATGATGGAAGAGATGACATACTAAACAGATAATATAACAAAGAAAAGTAATAATTCATAACATTATTCACAACAAAAAGTCACTACTGTATCTATTATAGAGGAACATATGGAAGGTTATAACCCCTAGGACTTGGGATTATGTAGGTAGGATAGAAACTAAAAAAGTCACAACTATAACCACAAATGCTGCCTCAATCAAAAATACTTTGTCTTTTCCCTCTTTCCAAGCATCTTTAAGGGTCTCTAACATATCAATTTCTTCAACAACCAGTGGATATGAAATATAGAAATCATGGTCTCAAGGGTGGTCTTCTCCAACAAAGAATAAAAGAGGGGAAGGGCAAGAAATGAAACTGAAAATAAGTGAGCCAAAGCCAGCAGAAAAATATGATCACCTTTCTTGTTATTACTAATATTTTTTTCCACTACAAACCTCAAAGCTCCTGAATGCTAAACCTAAGGTATACTTTAAGAATATTATTTATTGTTTAATCTTTAATCTGTTCTATGCCAAAATAAAATGGCATTAATAAGAATGCAAATTTTAATTAAAATAATCAATTTTAGTACTCTACATATGCATTGAAACCCAATTTTCACTTTTTTAAAACTTTTATGGCATTTATACTATTCATTACCAATCATACTTAATTGATAATTAAAAGAACATAAAACAGGGGCTTGAGCAATGGTGCAGAGCAGTAAAGCATCTGCCTAGTCAGTGCTAGCCTTGGACAGATCACAGTTCCATCCCCCAGCGATCCATATGGTTCCCCCAAACCAGGAGAGATTTCTGAGTGCATGGCCAGGAGTAACCCTGAGTGTCACCGGGTTTAGCCATCCCCCCTAAAAAGAACATAAAACATACTTAAGAGAGCATATAAAATATACCAGAAAAATATTTATAAATTTTATTTATAATAATAAAATTTAATGTATATGTATGCTTAGTTATTGAATTTGTAATGAGTAGTCAATGTGCAATTTGTCTCTTTAGCATTAAAATTGTCTCCAATGACACAACTCAACTCAATTTGACGTTCGTAGTTTCACTCTTATTACAGGAGAAGGATTGCTTACTTCATTGCTAAGTAATTTGAGGGGGAAATTTTGTTAAAGTTTAAACAACGATGTTCCAAAAGAGCAAGTTAATTTTTAAAAGTGTTCATTTGGAGATGGGGTAGGGTAGTTTTCTGAGACGTAAAATATTCTTACACAGGTAAGATCAAATAAACTGAGTTTTTTTTTTTATCTTGATAGTTCTAATCTATTCTAATCTAGTTCATGTTCCTTTCACCAAGCCTTAAACTCCAGTGTTTCTGCTCTATAAGTAAGGTTGTGTCTAATCATACCCCTTCCCCCGATCATTTTATAAAACCAAAATTTCTTAGATGGAAGTCAGACCTAATTTTTCTTAGCCTCTTACACTGTGTTCAAGTAGTCCAGGATCTCCAATAGTGTTTTTTGGCTAATTTGATTTTTTGGTTTTGATTAAGAATTTTAGAATGGGACCAGGCGGTGGCGCTGGAGATAAGGTGCCTGCGCTAACCTAGGATGGACAGCGGTTCGATCCCCCGGTTCCCCATATGGTCCCCCGTGCCTGCCAGGAGCGACTTCTGAGCGAATAGCCAGGAGTAACCCCTGAACGTCACCGGGTGTGGCCCAAAAACCAAAAAAAAAAAAAAAAGAATTTTAGAATGTGAAAACTGCTTATACCATGTGGTGAGAGGGATAGTAGAGCCATGCTGGGGATACTTGAAGACTTCTGAGCTCTTCTAGAAAAGTTTAGGTGACCATGCAGTACTAGGAACTGGAGTTGGGTGTGTAGCATGCTAGGCTTATACTCTAGTTGCTATATTATTATTGCTGAGTCACAGGCACAACTTGCTTTAATGATATCTAATTGATACCAGTATACAATGAAGCTTTAATTGATTGACTTGTAAGATGATCCTATGCCACTGAATTTATATCGAAGATTACTGTCAAGTTTAGCAGCCCCAAATCAAATAAACTTTTTGCCCTTAATTAAATACTCACTTACTTTATCCAATCTATTTAGGTCTCCAACTATGGAAGAAGTGACCGATTCTTGCATAGTTTTATTTATTTGTTTCTGATCAGGTAAAACTAAGGACATAATCTTCATAAAATTTCAGGTTTGCACAAAATTTTATATACAATGTCATATATATTCAGATGATGTGAAGTAAGCAATTGATTTCTCTAAGGTTTAAATATAAGAAACATTACTGATCTACAACTGACAAAGTTTAAATAAGTATTAGGAAGTAGAACTATTCTATAATATTTAATTCTCAAAGAATTTACTAACTGGAGGAAATTCTGACATTAGAAATGAAGAATTTAAAATATAAAAAGATGTAGGAGAAATGCAAACAAAGTTTTATATAAAGAGGCAGAGGAGAGGCTGGGCGGTAGCGCTGGAGGTAAGGTGCCTGCCTTGCCTGCGCTAGCCTAGGACGGACCGTGGTTCGATCCCACGGTTCCAATATGGTCCCCCAAGCCAGGAGCGAATTCTGGCAGGAGTAACCCCTGAGCGTCACTGGGTGTGGCCCCCCAAAAAACCAAAAAAAAAAGGGGGGGTCAGAGGAGGTATCTTAAATGATAGAGCACATGCCTAACATGTTTGAAGCTCTGACTTTGAACCCTGGCATGGTTCTGGTGGCCCCCAGGTAGCACCATGTCTCCAGGCTTAGTATCACAATTAGTGGTCCCAAGATCCTGAGTTTTGTACCTATTAAAAACACTGTCTATACAACTTAATTAAATATCTATTGCAATATTTAAACATTGAACACATGGGAAAATATAAAACTCCATATAAAAATGAATTTGTACATTATTAAGAAATTCCTTTAATACAATTTTAGCATGTTTTCTAGAAAAACAACAACAGACAATTATGCTCCTTAAGAATGGCTTTAAATTTCTTGTTGTTGTGGAGGAAATAACAGGGTTAAATATTAAATGATTTGGAAGAAGGAACTTAAGAAAAATATTCCACCTATGTTAGAAAATTAAACAGGGGTCACCAAACTAGGAAGTGAAATCAACTTGCCAGTTTGGTTATTATTCCACCCTTGGCAGGAATAATGCTTTAACTAGGCCAGCATTTTGGGCAGCATTGCCCCAAAATGATCTTGTCACCTAACACTGAGTCATTTGGAGGATAAAGTAACTATTCACAGGTTCTTCCTTGTGTCATCTAAAGAGTCCTCACATTCAGCAATCAAGTAATTTATTCCCAGGAGGGACCTAGAGAGAGATTCTTTGTGCTTTGGATTTGGGAGGTTCGATGGGGTCTTCACAAACCACTGACAGAAAAAAATCTTTGAAAGTACAAAGACTGGAGAAGCCCCCAAGCAATGCTGGGTGTAGTTCTAAAACAAAAAGTAACTTTTAAAAAAACAAGAGTGACTCACTTTAAAGTAGTAACTATCTTTTCCTGACCAAGGAGCCCAGCTTCTCTAAAGGTTTCCTTGGCAAGCCAGCTCACTTTCCCAGACAAGGCTTTTAAAATGGTGTCTAAACCAAAACAGCACAGGCAACAAAAGAGAAAGGTTTCTATGAACAGATGCCATAAAATAAGAATAGCTGGAGGGGTGACAATAGGCTGAGGTCTGCAGCCTCTTTGTTAAATTTTTTTTGGTGTTCATAGGTTTGCTCAGATGTTCATAATGGTGTTCATTTTCTTTGCTAAAACTGACCTAGTTAAGAGCTGTGCCTTAGCCCTAAACTATCTCATTGACCTACAGGGACTGTTCTGGTTTTGATCACTTCAAATAGCGACTAGGATGGTAACTGGGTTGACTATATATGCAAGGTAAGCACCTTAACCTTCTATTATCTTTCTATTTTCTTTTCTTTTCAAAACATATAAATTACTCAAAGGCTTAAGCACAGTTGCATGAATTCTGCTATGATATGAAGTAACCAAGAAGAAACCCACTTGTCCTCAAGGTAGGATAAAAAGTTTTCTACCCTGAGCAAAACCAGGCACACGTTTTTCTTGTCTTGATATGTGAATCTCAAATTTACCATATGGGACTCATCGTAGGGAGTATATTGCTTTGCTTTATTTGAATCTCACAGATAGAGGACAATATAAATTGCTATAGATAAAAGTTTAATGATTTTATAAAAACTGGCCATTGAAAAGCATTTAGTAAATTTCTTTTATTTTATTTAGTAAATTTCTTTTTTTGCTCTATGCTCAGAAATCGATCCTGGCAGGCTTTGGGGACCATATAGGATGCCAGGATTTGAACCACTGTCCTTCTGTATGCAAGGCAAATGCCTTGCCTCCATGCTATCTCTCAGGCTCCTTATTTAGTAAATTTCTACTTAAAATATGTATATATATATATATATATTCAAATGTGCCAAACATATGAACAAGACTCTTAGAATTACTTATCGGAGTGATGTAAGATGGTAGTGTGCTCTTTGATCTAATTTCTGTTTCAAAAGTGTTTGAATATTAAAAAAGATTATAATTAAAAGTTAAAACAGGCCTAGAGAAATGTACAAGGGTAAAAATGCTGCTTTACTTACCATTGAATCCATTACAAATCCCTGGCATCACAAATAGTCTCCTAAGTACAACTAGTGAGTTACACTTGAGCACAGAGCCAGAAACAGTCCCTTAACACCACTTAAGGTGGTTCTCCTACCAACATCCTTTCCCTGTCTATAATAATACAATAATGTAAGGAAACATTAACATATTTTGGGTTCTGGGACTTAGTTTTTTTTTTAATAAAAACACTTGTTAATTAAGAAATTACTCTATCATTTCGTATGCTTACTAAGTCAAAATGTTTGAATTCTTTTTATTTCAGGTAAAAAAGAAGCAATCTGATTTAAAAAAAAAGCACATTTTTTTATTTTGCCCACTACATATTCATATGTCTTTTTTTTGTCCAACCAAAATGTTTTACTTGGTTTATTTATAACAGACCTTGCTAAACACTGAGGGGTATTTTTTTTATAAGAATTGTCTTAGGGGCCCGGGAGATAGCATGGAGTTAAGGCATTTGCCTTTCATGCAAAAGGTCATCGGTTCAAATCCCGGTGCTCCATATGGTTCCCGTGCCTGCCAGGAGCAATTTCTGAGCGTGGAGTCAGGAGTAATCCCTGAGCACTGCCGGGTGTGAACCAAAAAACAAACACACAAACAAAAAAAAAGAATTGTCTTAATTACTCAATTTACTTTTCCTAACAAGTCATCTTACTGATCTCACAGAACTCTACTCTCAATGGATTTTGATAAGCCCGTACTTATGGCTCATTTAAAAAATCCATAATGGAAAAATAGGTTGTTTGAAATTCAACACAAAATTTACAGATATTTTAATAAAAAAAACAATGCCTTTGGAACCATAGTACAGAGGGTGGGACATTGGGACATTTCCCTGAAAGATGCTCTCCCTGGTTCAATCTCTAGCACCCATATGTATCTGGAGCCTGCCAGGTGGTATCCCTAAATCCAGAACCAGGAGGAAGCACTAAGCATCACAGGGTGTGTCCTAACATTCATTAACCTTCTCCTACAGAAAGAAAAAAAAAACTGGCCTAGTCCAAAAGACAAACAAAGAAGTGCTCCACATCACTAATTATCAGGGAGAATTATGAGAAATCATATAACACCACAGATACTGGCACACACTACAAAGAACAGGAACAACCAATGCTGGCATGGATGTGGTGAAAAAGAATTCTCATTCATGTCTGGTGTGAATGCAGACTGGCTCAGCTTTCTTGGAAAACAATAGGGACATTCTTCAAAAAACTAGAAATTGAGTTTCCATATGATTTAGCAATACCACTCTTAGGAAATAAACCCCAGGAACCCCCTCAAAAACACAGTGCAAAAAATCCCTCTGCATTCTTATGCTCATCACAGCTGTTTACAATGGACAGAATCTTGAAACAATCTATGTGCCAGAGAACAAATGAGTGGTTAAAGAAACTGTTACATCTACAAAAAAGGAATATTATGCAGCTGTTGAGAAAAATTAAGTCATAAAATTTGCTTATACATGGTGGATATGAAAAGTATTAATTTGAGCTAAATGATAGTTGAAATGAACACTGGACAAGTATTGGATATTGAAAGGGAATACAGTGACATGCTAGGTACCCCTTTATTAACAATACTGAAAATCATAGTATCCAAAAGGTAAAGAGAAAGAAAGAAAGAGAGAGAGTGAGTGAGTGAGAGAGACAAGTAAGATGCCTACCCAAGAGACAGACATGTGGGGTTAGGGTATAATGATCGGTGACATTGGTGGCAGGAAAAGTGCACTGGTAAAGAAGGGTGGTGTACATTGTATGACTGAAACTCAATCATGAACAATTTTGTAAACATGTGCTTAAACTAAATTGAGCTCCCATATGATCCAGCTATACCACTGCTAGAGATATACCCTAGGAATTTAAAAGTACAGTACAAAAATCCTTTCCTCACACCTATATTCATTGCAGAGCTATTTACAATATCTGGACTCTGGAAATAATTAAGATGCCCTTCAACAGATGAATGGCTAAAAAAGAAAACAGTGGTACATATACACAATGAAATATTATGCAGCCAGGAGAGATGAAGTCATGACATTTTTCTGTACATGGATGTACATGGAATCTATTATGCTGAGTGAAATTAGTCAGA
>PVKC010032852.1:0-14130 GCA_004027635.1 Crocidura indochinensis
GCTCAAAAAGTATTAGGAAATATGAATATATAGACATTGCAGGCATGTGCAGATGTAGAAAATTTGCTTTCTGAGTCCTCTTACCAGGGAGCAGTCATTATGGTTATGCCTTTAATAACTGAGAGAGTAAACAAAGAAAAGAGAAAATTCACAAAACAGGGAATTCAACTCAGGTCAAATTTGGAGAAGACTCTCAGGATGTTTGTGAGAGCAGGACTAGAGATTTATTTGTGTAGAGTGAAGTAGGAAAGATAAAACAGACTCCAGGGAAAAAGGGTTGTGATGGGTAGTTTCAAAAACCATGTAGACTGATCTGATTCCTGGCAGTTATGCTTTGGTATAACTTGTATGAAGTTTTGAAACCATTAAAATTCTTAACTTTGTGTATGTTCTTTAATGTTAACTTTGCTACTTCTTTTCTTTTCTTTCTTTTTTTTTTTTGTAATGTTAACTTTGCTACTTCTGAACCTGGTAACTTGCTTTTAATACATATAAATGGTAAAAAAAAGATGTAACTTTCATGATGAGAGAATAAAAATATTTGGCCTACATCTTGTTCACTTTTTATTTTTTTTTTGTTTTCCTGGTGTTGTAAATTGAATCAAAAGATATCACATACACACAGAGCAAGTATTATATCATTGAGCTATATTCCTGGCCCTTATTCTCTTTTGTCTTTCATTTGCTGGTTCTGATGAAAGCCAATTGCCATATTATATGGAATGGTTCACATGGCAAGAGACTGAAGGAGAGTTCCAGTCAAAGAAGAAGAAACAAATCCTGCTAAGAACCCCTTGAATGAGCTTGGAAACAAGGAGGACTTGAATCTTGAGATGACTTCACTTTGGTGGATGCTTCTATTAAAGCCTGTGGGATATTCTGAGTTGTTGACTGATTCCTTTGCCACAAGAATTGTGACATAATAAACCTCTGGCTCAAGTAACAATATTTTGGGGGTGGTTTATTACACAACTATAGATAATAAATATAAAGAAGTTGGATGAAAACCTAATGTGTAGTAGATGGAGAAAAGACCAATAGTAAAGTAGGAAGCAAATAAATAAAAATTACATAAAATTTTCCAAAAAGTCCAAAGATTACATTGGAATTGGCATAGTAGTTTAATAAATCCAACTGTACCTAGTTTAACAAAAAAGTATTAACATAGGTATGCTATTGTCCATATTAAGTATATAATTTCAAAAGGAATGATCTGAGATGAAATAAGATAACAGTTTTCACTGATGATGTTCTAAAGTTAATGGATAATTTATAACACTGCAAACAAAAAATAGCAGTTTGCATGCATAAGTTTGGAGAGCTCTGAGAAGTATTGGACAGAAGTATTGGACTATCAGAAGGAAAACCTACAAAAGCTGGTGGCTGTTGGCCTGTGGAAAAGAATAAAGGTGTTTATACAAGAGAGGGGCAAAATGAAGACTGAGTTTTCACAAAAAGTTTGAATAATTTAAATATTAAATAATATAATTATTATATTATTAATATAATATAATTTAAATATTAAATAATTTAAATATTTAACTGTGTATGTTACTTTGATGTTAACTTTGCTGAACATGATATGGAAACACAAAGAGGAATAGAATAAGTTCAAATACTGAAGACATAGATAAAAATATTTTTGGCTTTTGGGCCACACCCGGTGATGCTTAGGGGTTACTCCTGGCTATGCGCTCAGAAATCACTCCTGGCTTGGGAGACCATACGGGACACCGGGGGATCAAAACACTGTCCTAGATTAGCGTGTGCAAGGCAAACACCCTATACTGCTTGTGCCACCACTCTGGCCCCCATAAGTAAAATTTAATAAAGAAAATTAAATGATCTTTTCTAGGTGCTCAGAAATGAAGAGAACGTAGACATAATATGCAATTTGACTTGTGGAGCAACTGGGAAATATTTAAACCTTAAGACCTGGGATTTTTTTTTTTAGTTTATTTTTTAGCGAAAGTATTTAAGGGTTACTCTTGGCTCTGCACTCAAGAATCACTTCAGGAGGACTTGGGGGACTATTTGGGACACTGGAGATTGAATTCAGGTTGGCCACATGCAAGGCAAGTACTTATGTAATATATCTCAGACCCAAAGAGCAGGATTTTAACTCTTCTATGGATAGATCCTTAGAGGTTCTGGAATGTGCCTCCTTACTAATGATATTATGAGATAATCATTAAAAGGGGGGAGTCACTATAAAAGTCTAACAGAAATAAGAAAAATACAGGAGGACTTCAGGAGATGGAGAGATGCATAAGGCATGCATAGGATGCATAAGGCACTTGCCTTGCATGTGGTTGATCTGGATTCAATTCTTGGCATCCCATATATTCCCTCAAGCACTGCCAGGAGTGATTCTTTTTTTTTTGGTTTTTGGGTCACACCTGGTGACGCTCAGGGGTTACTCCTGGCTATTCACTCAGAAGTCGCTCCTGGCAGGCATGGGGGACCATATGGGGAACCGGGGGATCGAACCGCGGTCTGTCCTAGGTTAGCACAAGGCAAGGCAGGCACCTTACCTCCAGCGCCACCGCCCAGCCCCCGCCAGGAGTGATTCTTGAATGAAGAACCAGGAGTAAATCCTGAACATCACTGAGTGTGCCACAAAAACAAAATCCACCAACACATCCCCAAAACAAAAGGCACTTTAATAATATGTTAAGAGTCAAAGAGTTGATTAATAGAAGTTTAATGTGGAATCAGTGCATCATGAAAAGGTCAGGTCACTATATATGTGTGTATATATATGTGCAAGAAATTAAGCATAAGTTCTGGAAAAGACAGAGCATTTAAATATGTACTCAATGACAAGTGGAATAGTATAGAAGTAGCTAAAGTAAAAATGAGAGAATTGGAGAGACCAACTTGGAGAGACCAATTAGAGAGAACAAAGTATTGTGCAGTGATTTAGGTATGAAATAGAAAGAAGAGTAATAAGAAATCCTAAAAAAGAAAGTCTCTAATATGTACCTAAAAATTCCAGAAAAAGAAAATAGGATGAATAAGTGTTAATAGTTTAAAAAATTTGATTAGAAATTGAGAAAATAGTTGAGAAAATTTGATTGAAGAAACTTGAAGTCCAGAGAGTAAAAAAAAACAAAGAAAACCAAATCCAAACCTAGACAGAGTACAGTAAAAGCAGACACAAGCCAAGAAAAGCTTCCAGGAAATAAAATGCAAAAACAAAATCAGTGTTCTACAAGAAAACAGCACCAACAGTAAAACTAATCAAACAAAATCCAACCCTCAGTCTGAATTCAAACTTCTGTCAAAACTACTTTGCCTGGAGATAACAGAAAAACTGTCAAAATGTGTAAAAAATAATTGACAAAAACTTTAACTTTATAATCAATGAAATTGTAATTGAAAAAGGGAAGTGACTAAAAATAAAAAATGATGTGTGTAAATTATACTTCTACAAGGGATCAGTTATTCAAAGTAGAATTAAGCTCAACAACAAAAAGCAAATAACACAATAAGGATGGGGAAAAAAGTCCTAAATAGATAACAATCCATGAAAGACATACAGTAAGATACATACAGTAAGTTCCACAGACAGATGAGAAAATGTTCCATATAACTTATTATTAGGGAAGTGCAAACAAAACCACAATGAGATATCACATCACAGTAGTGGGACAGATTCATGTCAAAAAAGAGAAAACAAACAAGTGTTGGTGAGGATGCAGATTACAAACAACTTTACACTGGCGACCAAAGGGTAGTGTGGGGGAAGATTATTAATGATCACAAGTATTAATTTCTCTCCTTTTTGGACACACAGTGACATGAATTAATCTGTAATCCTTTCATCTCTAGGCGATCAAGCAATGGAATTCTGGCCAATGGAGAAGAGAGGCTGATGCCATGGTTTGCTGGTCAATGCTTAACAATGGGCTCTCTGTATAACACTATCTGAACGTGTTCTTGAGTTATTAGAAACTTGCTGATGAAAAGCACATATTTCATCAGCATTAATAATATTAATAATATGACAATGACATTAAAATATGCAATAATCCTCATTGTAATTTCCACTTAGGCAACTGATTCTACAGAAAGCTTTTGTTGATTTTTTACTGAACTCTTATATTATAACCAACCTATGCTTACATGTGATGAATGAGTTTAGTTCCAACATGAATATTGGTTGATATTTTCTTTTGCATTATTGAGTAAGCAGAATAATGAAGACATTTGTCAGAATTTACTTGTTTATCAGTAGTAGGAATAACTTCTTTGCTGAATCAGTTAATAGCTATTAAACACTAGAAAGATATTTCCTTTCTATTCTGTGCTTTTACAATGTAGTGACTATAGAAACAACACCTCTTTTGTTTTCTGGGAACCATACTGGATGTGTTCAGGATTTATTTTAACAGTGCTCAGAACTTTTGCTCTGCACTCAGCGATCACTTCTAGTGGTATTCAGGACTTAACTTACTCCTGGTTTACTCAAGGTTTACTCCTCATTCTGCACTCAGAGATTACTCCTGGTGGGGTGGAGAGAGCAAATGTGATACTAGGAGTTAAAGCCAGGTTGGCTACGTGTTAAGGTGACTGATACCTTACCAGCTATACTGTTATTCTGGTATTGCAGCATGCTTTAATTAATGCAGATTTTTAATAACTTGTACCTTTTTTTTTTTGAAAGTCCCTATACAATCAATGAAACAAAATGTCCTCATTTATAGCACTTAGTGGTTTCCAGGGTCTAAATCTCACTACTGTGATTAACTAAGCAGTGCTTAGGGGCCTTTAGGGACCACTCCTCGTGCTAGTAAGCCAATTGGACTGGACCATTCACTGGTAGGGGCTGATGATATAGTGCTTCTTGGTTCCAGTGTATGTGGGGGTCACAGGATTGTGGTTGACGATACTTGGGTGAAAGTATGTAGTGCCAGAGATTTATATTGGAACCTTACATATGCAAGGCATGTATTTGTGGACCCTAAACCTTGGGCCCGGACCCTAGCCCTAACTATGGTTATGAAACACGGAATCAAGTGATATGTGGGAGCCAGAGAGATAGTACAGCAGGTAGGGCATTTGTCTTTTATGCAGCCAATTTGGATTCAATCCCAGCATCCCATATGGTCCCCTGAACACTTCCAGAAATAATTTCTGAGTTCAGAGCCTGGAGTAACCCCTGAACACTGCTGATGCAGCCCCAAAATGAAACACAGTGAGAGAGAGAGAGAGAGAGAGAGAGAAAGAGAGAGAGAGAAACCACAGAGCTTTTTCCACTTACAGGTACCAGAAATATAAATAAGATCAAGCACAGTTAATAGAAAGCATAATAAACCATAAAATTTGAATAGTTGTTACCTTTTTTCCATTTTTTCCCTCACCCCCAACTTTTTTCATTTACTTTAATTTTTATTTTTAATGGAATGCCTGAACAAGTTCATTTTTTTTTATCATGTCTGTGTTTAACAGCCAGATTATTAAAGATCTGAAAGTTGAGCAAATGTCTCTTGCACACAACTCATTTAAGTTGGGCCACATATATACCTCACCTCTAAAATGTTGACCATAATCCTTAATAATGGCATCTCTGCTTAGTAGCCAGCTCAAGAAAGACCCAGTAGAGGACTCCAAAATTTTCCACACATTTGTTTAGGGCACCAAGAGAAGTACCTCAAGTCTTGGTCAGATCAGAGCTCATGGTTCTGGTCTCAAGAAAATGCAGTTAAAGCAGCATTTGGTCTAAGAGAAGCATTACTAGATGGAACTTAATGGAAGGATCAAAGAAATACTTTTAAATCTGCTGGATCAATAAATATTTATTTTTACAATTGTAATACCCTATGCGCTTGCAAAACTTGAGGCTTTAGACATCCTCATGTATGACTGTGAGAAATAAACGGGCATAACCTATTGTAAAGTCACTTTGGGAACAGATATCAAGAACCTTCAAAAGGATTATTGTCTTGAAACCAATAATTCCTCAGGCTATCCTAAAGGATGCAACACTTAATTTACATAAACTTTCCATACAAAGATGTTCATCCCATGGTCTTGGTGGGAGTGACTTGAGAATCGGCTTAGACATTGAGTTGTGAGGGACTAAGCAAGTAAATGATGGTCTGTGGATTGAATACTAAACAGACATTACAAATGATGCCTGGAAATTGGGAAAACAATATATTCAGTATCATCAAACATGTACAAGATAAACTCAAAGCTCATGCAGAGGAAAAGAAAAAAATGTCTGGAAGGAAATATAATTTTTTATCGTTGGCTGCTTTTAGGCAGCAGGCATTGTTTTCCCTTATCGGATCTATTCTTTTGCATTTCCCAAATTTCCTATCATCTTAAACAATGTTTATTAGAAAAGTGAGCTCTGACTAGCAAATATTGAAAGACTGGTGAGGATTTAGTGAAGATTGTTTTGGGATTAGAACGGCATCACTGAGGGTTCAGGTAGGGCAGTTGGCCATATTCTTGGAGTCTTGAAGGATAGAGAGGGATTGAGGATACAGAACTCAATGGAGGGATGTGGGGATATAGGGCTGGGAACAAAAGGGCAGATGCTAAGAGGACAACCCTTCCTTGTTCTTTCAGTATTCCCCCCTCGCCACTGTCTGTTTTAGGGAAAGTTAGATTTCCTACGGAAAAGAAGGCTCTGGAGATCTTCATTCAGGGCTACTTGATTCGTTCCTACAACTGGCAAATTCCTGGGGAATTCTGTCTTTTACCCTTTTCCGGCAGCAGCTTTTCAGACTCGGCAAATCCAGAGGCAAGTGGGGGAAGCCCTCGATTGCTCAGAGACACACCATAAGCCCAGAACGTCTGAAAGGTTAAGCAAAGACTGAGGCATGAAGAGTGAAAATTCTCCATTCAACAATCCTCCCCCCACCAACTCTTCCTAAAATGGAAAGAAAGGGTACAGGATGACATTAGGCACTTGAAAATATGCAAAATTAGGAGCTGGTGCAGACCTCATTAACACCCGCCTCCAACATCATTAAGATGTTTCCACGAAAATTAATTGAGAGACTCATTAAAAATAAATTAAGAAAAATGTGTTGCAGAGCGCCTGCACTCAGCTCATAAATCACAGCTCAGAGCTCCGGCCCGCTGCTCCGGCAATTAACTCCAACCTATTTGTTTTATCCTGACTGTGAAAATTAGAAAGCAGACGTGGAGATTAGATTAGGGACGTCTGTCAAGCGGAACTTGAAGTGAATATTTTAGGATACAAAATGGAAACCAGGAAAACAAAGAAAGCAGAGGTTTCATTCTGCAAAGCTTGTCTCTGAGAAGTGACAGGCAGATGAAGGGGGACGGAGGGAGCGTGTGGGCATGGAATCCATCCACGCCAAGGCAGGGCGGGAGAGGAAAGGAGGGTGGGGAGAGGAAGGAAGAGAGGTTTGAAGGCTTCTGGTTGGGAATAGCACAAGGCATTTGCATTATAAATATAAACAGCTCCGCCTTTCAGGAAAGACGGCACTGAAATGTAAAATAGATGTTCCTGATGATACTTATATAAATCATATTTTTATGTTTAGACATACAGCCATTTGGCCTAATCACTCAAAACAGTTATTGGTCTCCTGCAGTATGTTATGTATCAGGGCTGATTACTCGCTCCTCTATAGGCTGTGAAATATGTCAGTGGCTCACGTGTGTTTCTCACTCAACAACATAACCCACGAGTATTGGATGGAGTAGCAGGCTCCTTTCTGGGCTCAGTCATGTATGTGATCTCATTTAACTTCCGTTTTTCTCAAGAGCACCATTTTCCAAGTGGTGGAGACTGCAGTGTGAGAGGTGCTCGGCTAGTCAGAGGGATACTTGGAATTGCAATGCCTAGGTTTCAAGTTGACACCAGTGACATCAGCATCTTTTCATTCTAAAGTCCAAGAGTTAGTTCAGGGGTTGAGTCTGAAATCTATCTATCTACATATATAAACATACATACACACATACACACATACTCACACACATATTCTGTGTCGATCCCCAGCACAGGATAAAATTATGTGCTGAGAGCATTGCCAGGGGTCACTTCTGACCACAAAACCAGGGATAACCCCTAGGCACAGCTGGATGTGGGCCACCCCTCCCTCCCAAAGCCCATACCCTTATTTGTTCTCTCTTTTCCTCCACCTTTTTACTTCTTCAGGTATTTATTCTATACCTACTGTATTCCAAGCAAAGTACCAGATCTGGGGAGACAACAGCTGATTGTTGAGTTTGGGAAAGGCCTTGGATACATCACCTCACAGGTGAGGGCTGCTTTCAAAAAGCACATGCCCAGAGCATTGTGCAAAGAAAGAAAGTAGAGACTTTGACCTGTACCTTTCCCACAAGCCTGCTCCGTCCCTGCACAGAGTGAACAGGGTTAGACCATTGCTCTCCAATTCACTTGTCTTGAGGGATGGGGCAAATCATTTAACCTCTGAATTTCCACATCTGTAGAATGGGGATAATGCCAGTACTTACCTCTGAGGTTTAGTGTGAGGAAGAAAGTGGAAAATCCATTAGCATCCCTGAGCAAAGTGACTGGCTCAGAGTAGGCACTGAGTAAATGTCAGCGGTTATTATTTAGAGGTGACATTTAAGTTGGCTCTTAAAGGAACAGCAGGATCTTAATCAGAACTCCATTTCTAGGGACAGCTGCAGCCTGATGGGTGGTCTTCAAAATTATTTGGATTTTTCTAACGAGAGAAGGAGTGAATAATCTGGACTGGGCAGTGGGCAGGCTTTGCCCATTGGGACACATAACCTGGCTGTACTTAGGCCTGGTGAGAACAGACTAGGAACAAACAGGGTTGAATGCAAAAACAGATCAGTTTGGTTTCTTTCCTCCAGAGCAGTAGGAAAAACATATACAAGGGAGCAAGATTAAGGTTTAGGAGATATTTCAACATCACAGTGTTTAAATAACTTGGTCCACCCTTGTCTGAGAAACAGCTCTGGATCAGTAGAGGTGAACCAGCATACGGCATCTATAACCTTTGGGAATTCAGTGATAGTGCAGTGGATTGTAGTTTCTTTTTTATTTTTTGGCGTTAGTCACAAAGACTGTGTGTAATTCTGGATTCTAGGTTTGCAGGCTGCCCCTTGTCTTATAAAGCTACATGTCCTTATTATTAGGAAAATTATAAGGCAACATTAGAGATGTCCTTGTCATTTGCTTATTTGTTTGTTGGGGCCACGCCCAATGGTGCTTGGGGCTTCTTCCTGGCTTTGTGCCCAGGGGACCATCTACAGTGTCAAGGATTGAGTTAGAAATGGCAGCATGTAAGGACAGGTTTTTCACTTTTGAACTATCCATAGGCTCAGAAGTATTCTTTTGAAAAGTTTCTATCTCTATCTTAAAATTTAGATATTTGTTGAAGGGCAAATATCTTAAGAAGGCAACATCTTACCAGACAAGATGGGCTTCATACCCTTTCTAGATAAAAGGCTTTATAGTGTGGACGAGGGCAAAGCTGGTGGCATGGTGGCAGGAGTAGAGGGGCACAATCCTGTCATCTCCACAGTACCAACATAAAGCTAAAATATTTCAGGAATTTTCCCAGTGCAAGCCTACTTATAGTTTTTACTTGAGAAATATAATTTTCAACTCCATCCTAACCTGAACCATAGGTCCAAGAGGCACCATGTTCTATATGGTGTCTCTATTTTCTCTATCCTCTGAATCCATCTCCATTCCTCTCTAATTCAGCTTTTTTTTAATTATTATTTTGGTTCATACCCGGTGATGCTCAGGGGTTACTCCTGGCTATGTGCTCAGAAATCCCTCCTGGTTCAGGGGACCATATGGAATGCTGGGGGATTGAACCGTGGTCCATCCTAGCTTAGCGCGTGCAAGGCAGACTCCCTACTGCTTGAGCCACCACTCTGGCCCCTAATTCAGCTTTCTTTGCATTCTTGTAAAAGCTTTTTAGTGGATCTCCCAGTCCCCATGTCCAACATTCCATTGATAGACTGATTATCTTAGAAAATATCTATCATCCTGTCACTCCTCTGTTCCAAGCTCTTGGCAGTTGAAGAATACAGTTTAAGCTTCTCTATTGGTGATGTCAAATCTGGCCACAGTGATCTTTTCCAGCATATTCCTTTCAGAGTCCCAATAGACTGACACGTGCCCAATCAGACTCCTCACACTGTTTAGCATTTTCTATTAATTTCCTCTGCCTTTCATGCCTCTGCCTCAGTTCATCTATGCCTAATAAATAGTAATCCCTTCATCAAAGTTCAGACTAAAGTCATTTACATAAAGATTTATGACATGGGCAGAGCGATAGTACAGTGGGTGAGGTGCTTGCCTTGCTTTTCAGCATTCCGTATGGTCCCCTGAACACTGCTAGGAGTGATTCCTGAGTGTAGAGTGAGAAGTAATCCATGAGCATCACCAGGTGGGGCCCCAAAACAAAATCGAAAGAACATAAAAAGCTTTATGACATTGCCTCTCACAGTCTCAGAGAGAAAGCATTTACTCTTGTGTTGGTGCAGTACCTGTCAATACTTGCTGAGTGACTGAATGAACTTTTTCTTTGTTTTGTTTTGTTTTGTTTGTTTTTTTTTGTGCCACACCTGTGGCCCTTAGGAATTACATTCAGAATTCAGCTAGGCTCAGGAGAGCAAATGGGGTGCCAGGGATTGAAACCTAGGTCGACTGTGTAGAAAGCAAATGCCCCACTCACTGTGCTATCGCTCTGGCCCCTAAATGAACTTTATTATAGCAATGACCACATGATTGTTGTATCTGAGATGATAGTGATATGTATATTGGTAAGTCACCTCTTCAGATTCCAAAATCCTTAAATATATGAGTCAAGTTTTCTTGATGTCTCACACAGAATCTGTACTTTGCCCATAGGGAGAGCACCTTACATCTTGCTTTACTTTACTTACAGTAAAATGTAAGGGCTTCAATACACTAATATACATAGGGTTTTGGTCTTGATTATGGAGAATGAATAGTCTGTAGATTAATTTGGCTGTATAATGTAGTTATGGAGCTGAGGCCATAGCTGTAATTTCTGGTCCAGTGCTCTTTGATTCATGTTACTCAATCCATAATCCTCAAAGAATGAATGCATTTCATGAGTTTCTTCTTTAACTAAAAGAACCCATTGGCAAAGTATGTCTGAGTAGGATGCCATGCACTTTCCCACTCATCTCAAACAATGATTGCCGATCACACTGATGATGCCTTTGAAGATCTGTTTGGGTCACTCTTTTTCAGGATAGTAGGAAATCTAAGAAGTCAATACTCCATTCCTTACAAAATAATAGAAGCTCTTATTTAGACCTAATCCTCTATAAGTGAGTTTCAAAAATAGGGCTACCCAAACTTAGTCACCTCGTCTGTATCCGGCCAGCTCCATAGATTCACTCTGTTCTCAAAAGAGATGCAAACCAAGCTATGAAAAATCATGGGTACACCAGCTGCACAGCTAAAAGTTGGTAGTCTCAGGAGGAGAGGGTGGGCCAAGTAACTGCCTGCTGAAACTACACCTGCTGAATCCATCACCGATAATTATCACTTTGCCTATGGCTCTGCTTCAACACTCCTCTGTGACTCTCTGAAGAGACACCAATCTGACCAAACTCCAGGTATGCCAGTACTTGGACTGATATCACCAGTACTTTTTTGGGGTGAGTGTGGGCACCCCATCTCTATCTTCTTTATTTTTTTGCTTATTACTGTCATCTTAATAGGAACACACCAATTTAGATGCCAATGTGTAGCTGGTCACTTTATGTTCAGAAACAAATGAAGTAACAAATGGTCAGAGAGCAGCAAGAACTTACTAAACCTCCTGACAATGACTTAATGACCTCACTGGAAATACAAAATTTTTCTTATGAATTTGCTTGTCATTATAGTTATTTTCTCTTCTCTTCGTTCATTTTTCCATTTCTATTCTTTTAAAAATAATTTTCTCTCATTTATCTGGAAATAAAAGTATTATCATCAACTATGTCAACTATGTGATACATGCTTTAAAATAAAGTAAATTAAAAAAAAGAATAGGACTGCATAGTAGACGAACAAATTGCTACATTTTATTCTTTTACTGTGTATGCAAACATGGAATGGTGTGCAGGCACACCAAATGTGGGCACACACACAAAGTAACAATCTTCATGAGCAAAAATATAATGTGGGTAAGCAACCAATAATGGTTTTCTGAGATGCCTGGCACATTTTCTTGCTGTCAGTGCTGTATTTTCACTGACCAGGGTCATTCCCATCAGGAGAATCCTCCCTCTACTACAGAATCTGTCCTCTGTCAGATTCATATTTTTATGCTTTATTATCCAATTGGGTTGGTCCAGGCTTTATGAGCAGTGTCTGAGTCTTCCACTGGGAATTCTTTGGTAACTAGATTATTCTGGGCTAGGGTTTATTTTTTTGTTACTTTGTAGGTATTTTCCTAGTGTTTCCTGCAACAGTAATTAGAGAGATTAGCATGGCCAGTGACTTTGGACTGATTTATCCTCTCAAACTCATATGCAGGTAGAAAAGATTGATCTGCCTCGGTTTTGCCACGGTCCAAATAATGTTTAGGCTTCCATCTGCTTAGGCAAGCCTTTCTGGGGTTAATTTTCATTGAAATGACCCTGACACTAATGACAAGTGACTATATCTGCCCCCACTTGCAATTTTATAATAATGTGCTTTTGTCTGCTTCTCACTGAAGGAGACAGAGACATTGCCCCCAAAGCTTCTATTTGTTCCCATTACATAAGATTCTTATTTTAAATTTCAAAGTTTTTTTTTTTTAAAGAACTTCATAGTTTTATTGAAACAAAACCATTAAGTCAGGAACTGTATGTTTTTCAAAAAACCTATATAGTGAGAAGTTGCAATGATGGAATAAATAAGCAAAGAATTTCACAGCTGCTCTGATAACATTCTAGAAATCCACCAAGAAGCTTTCGGGTTTGAATCTTGTTACAACATATTGGGAGTGACCTTTCATTGGTTCTTTAACTCCTTGATCTACATCAGCAAAAATAAGGACAATAATGTTCACCTCAAAAGGTTTTAGTGAAAATGAGAAAAATTTTTTTGTGAGAGCAGTGAGTGGTGCTCAGATGTTGTATGCATCTGAGCATATTATCATATTACTAGATAGCCATGACCTAATCAAAGAACCCACCCCAAAAGCCCATGAAAATGTAACTAAAGCAAGAATTTAATCTATCTTTTATGCCCCCTGCCTGGTTTCATTTATACTTAAAAAAAGGCCTATAAAATTTAATGTTTTTAGGAATTGTAGAGACTATTTAGCTTATCTTCCTCATTTCCTAGGCAAAGAAACTGAGACACAGAGAATTTAACTTCAAGGTTATATGACGGGTAATGAGCACGGGCTGATTTCCTGTCCATCCTGCACATATGATCATTTGTTCCATTGTTCTGAGAGGTGTTATAGAAGCAATCCTTTCCTGAGTCTTGGATGAGAAGGATGGCAGCGATTCATCTTGAATAAGTTTTATTTTGAAATTTATGGGGCCGGGTGATGGCGCTGGAGGTAAGGAGCTGCCTTGCCTGCGCTAGCCTAGGACGAACCGCGGTTCGATCCCCCGGTTTCCCATATGGTCCCCCAAGCCAGGAGCGACTTCGAGCGCATAGCCAGGAGTAACCCCTGAGCATCACCGGGTGTGGTCCAAAAACCAAAACCAAAAAAAAAAAATAAATTTGTATAGTTCTAAACAAGTATAATATATATGTATATATGTTGCCAATTAGTTAAAAATGCTTGTTAGATAATTAAGAAAATGTATCAAGGGGCCCGGGAGATAGCATGGAGGTAAGGCGTTTGCCTTTCATGCAAAAGGTCATCGGTTCGAATCCTGGTGCCCCATGTGGTCCCCCGTGCCTGCCAGGAGCAATTTCTGAGCATGGAGTCAGGAGTAACCCCTGAGCACTGCCGGGTGTGACCCAAAAACCAAAAAAAAAAAAAAAAAGAAAATGTATCGAACAAAAATTTGAATATAACTCAGCAATTCATATATATATATGTATATATAATTATGATATATTTATATATTGCCAATTAGTATCTGCTATAGTTAAAGAAACTTTTTCTTTTTTTTTTCTTTTTTTGGATTTTGGCCCACACCCAGTAGTGCTCAGGGGTT
>PVKC010032853.1:0-14122 GCA_004027635.1 Crocidura indochinensis
TAAAAAACATTTTATAAAATAATTAATGTCAATAAATTTAAGTGACAATTATTAGGCAAAAATATAGGAGTCTCTCTTTCTTTGTGCTTTGTTGTTGTTGTTGCTGTTGCTGTTGTTTGGGCCACACTTATTGTGCTCAGGGCTTATTCCTGGCTTTGTACTCAAGGATCACTCTTCACTCTTGGTAGGCTTAGGAGGCCATGTAGGGTCCCAGAAATTGAACCCAGGTCAGCTGTGTGCAAAGCAAGTAAGATGTTTACATTAAGAAAAAAATACTTATGAGGATGGAGCAATAGCACAGAAAATAAGCAAATCAAGTTAATGTTTAAATAAACTAAAGAACGAAAGAAGAGTTCTAGGGAAAAAGAAGAATATAAATATCAGAGCAAGAATAAAAAGATGATAAAAATGATCAATGAGCTTTTAGGCACATGCTACAATTAGCAAGAAGGAGAACTCAGATTATAAATGAAAAAGGAGATAGTGGAATCACAGAAACACAAAGGGTTAAAGGACTACAAAAACAAACCATTAGCAGTAACTGGAAAACCTAGAATAAATGAAAAAAATTCTATAACTATTCAACATACTAAACTAAGACTCAAATATGAAGACATAGGACATCACTAATGAGTTCATAAATTAAAATAGTAATCAAAAAATTGTCAATAGCAGGACCGGAATGAGAGCTTAGTTGTAGGGCGTTTGCCTTGTGCTGCTAACCCAGGATGGACCAGGGTTTGATTCCCAGCATCTCATATGGTCCCCTGAGCCTGCCAGGAGCAATTTCTGAGTGAAGAGCCAGGAAGTAACCTGAGAGCCACCAAGTGTGGCCCCCATGTACCAAAACAAAACAAATTGCAAGACGGAAAAGACTTGGACCAGATAGATAGCTTAATTGGTAGGTTCTACCAAGGACTAAAAGAAAAATTTGTTCTATTTATACTCAAATTTTCCCCAAAAAAATGAAAATGGGGAGGGAATATTCCATTTGTTTTATGAGGATGACATTTTGTACCAGAGCTAACTAAGGCTAATAAAAGAAAATTGCATGTTAATATATATGATGAATACAGATGTAAAGTTTCTCAAAATACTAGCTAACTGAGTTCAACAACACTTTAAAAACACATACACCATGATCAAATTGGATTTATACCTGTGGTACATCATAACAAATGGTCCAGCACACACACAAATATCAATTAATGTGTTTTACTATGTAACAGAATGAAGGATAAAAGATATAATTATCTCAGCAGGTGCAGGAACAGCATCTGACAAAATTTAAAATACTTTCATGGTAAAATTTTTCAAAAAAATTTAGGGATGAGTTAGTTATATCACTAAATGTCAAACTTCAGAAGCTGAATAGCAAAGTAAGAAAACACTGAAGGAGAACTCTTAAATAAGAAAATATATTATGCTGAGTAAAATAAGTCAACAGGAGAGAGCTAGACACAGAACAGTCTCACTCATTTTTGGGTTGTAAGAAAAATTAAGGACATTATTGTAATAATGCTCAGAGACAATAGAGATGAGTGCTGGAAAGAAAATAAATAGAAGACATTATAGTAATAATACCCAGAGACAATAGAGATGAGGGCTGGAAAGACCGGTCCATGATATGAAGCTTACCACAAAGAGTTGTGAGTGCAGTTACATAAATATCTACACTAACAACTATCATGACAATGGTAGTGAGTAAGAGAAATCGAATGCCTGTCTGGAATACAGGAAAGGGGTGGGTGAAGAGGGAGATAGGGGGCGTTGGTGGTTGTACTGGTGAAGGGGATGTTCTTTTTTTTTTTTTTTTTTTTTTTTTTTTGGGTTTTTGGGCCACACCCGTTGACGCTCAGGGGTTAATCCTGGCTATTCGCTCAGAAGTTGCTCCTGGCAGGCACGGGGGACCATATGGGGAACCGGGGAATCGAACCGCGGTCCGTCCTAGGGTAGCACAAGGCAAGGCAGGCAGGCACCTTACCTCCAGCATCACCGCCCGGCCCCGAATGTTCTTTTTATAACTGAGACTTATTTGTAATCATGATGCTTAAATAAAAATATTATTAAAAATTAGAAAAAGAAATTATATTATATTAGAATTAAAAAGTATTAAAGCTGATTATTTGGTTAAGAGAAAAAGAGAAGCTAAAATAAGTAATAACAGGTATGAAAGGAGAATAAGAGTTTTAGCAGAGTTTGAAAAATATTGCTGATTTCTAGAAGTCTTTATGTCAATACATTTCAAAAGCCTTTATGTAATTAGTTTATTTCACAACAATGTCATTATGAAACAGATTAAAAAAATTAAAAAAAACCTAATCATAGAGAGAACGGAAAAAATTAAACAATAGTTTAAGTTGTCCTAGCAGCAATGAAGATTCTGATATTTTTATCAGGAAGATATTTCAATTATTGGAATAAAAATTATCCTATTCTCAAACCAGTGTGCATAATTCAGTCTATTTGGCTGAATTGGCCATATATCTCAGGATCTGCCTGTGAAATGGAGGTATAAGTGACATAGTTACATACAACAGACCCTGAGAAATTTTCCATGTTCTCCATGGTACTGACTTGCTTGCTTTTTTCTGGCAGCTAGGTCTAGAACAAGTAGTAGATCACTTCATGGTATTCAAGAACAAGAAAGCTACAAAAAGGAATGTCTCTGAGGTGCCTTATTTAAACTATAAATTTTTGCCAATATGATATTTTCCTTATGAATTTGTAATGATAATAATTAGGCTAAACAAAAAGCATGCAAAAATACAGAAAAGTATATACATAAAATAAGGAAGGTAAATTACATATTTGACCTTAGATTTTTTTTTTTTTGGTGTTTGGGTCACACCAGGCAGTGCTCATGGGTTACTCCTAGCTCTACACTCAGAAATCGCTCCTGGCAGGTTCTGGGGACCATATGGGATACAGGGATTCGAACCACCGTCCTTTTGCATGCAAGGCAAATGCCGTACCTCCATTCTATCTTTCCGGCCCTAACATTAGATTTTCTTTCTGAGGTCATATAATTGGAATGCATATATTGTATATTTCCTTAGTAACCATTTTAGTTCATCCAAAGAACATTCAATTATGCTTGAAAAAGTACAAAAGGAAAAGTATCAATGATAGTTGGGTACAGGGATCATGTTGGAAATTGCTCTAATTCAGGTGAACCCAATATACTCTACACGTCAAGAGAAAAGTCCTGTCAGACATGCCAGGGTAAGAGCATAACTCCACTTTATGAAGTTCTTTGGTACTAAGAGTGTATTGCTCCACCCAAAGTTTCCAACTGTTGTGTTATAAAGACTTATAGATATAACACAAGCAATATTGTTGATTTTATTTCACTTGTTTTGCAGCAAAATGATAGAGATGGGCAAAACTTCATACATAATAAATATATTATTAAAAGTTATAAAGCAAACATGCTAGAGAGTTACCAGAGAGATTAAGGTGCTTGCCTTGTATGTGGCCAACTTATTTGATCCCTAGCGCTACACATGGTTCCCAAAGACCACCCAGAGTGATCTTTGAACACAGTGTCAGGAGTATGCCCTGTACACTGCTAGTTATGACAACAAAACCAAACTGAAATATTCTTTTAAGCATTGACACAGGTGATGAAAAGAACATAAGGTTGCAGAGATAGCACTGGGGTTGGGCACTTGCCTTGCATGGTACTTATCCTGGATCAATCCCTGGCATGACATATGGTCTCAACAGCAATGTCAGGAATAAACCCTGAGCACAGAGTCAGGAGTAATCCCTGAGTATTGCTGGGTGTGGCTAAAAAGCAGAAGCAAAAATAAATAAAAGGAAAGCTTTGAGCTTTGTTTTCCATTCTTGAAGTCTTACTATTTTATATTGTTGAAATAAATAATCATGTCTAAAACTTTGATGTTGGTATTAAGGCTAATAATGACAAACATGAACCAGGAAGGCAGGAAATACCTGCTTCAACACTGAGAAATTCTGGGGAGAGTAAGAGAGAAGAGATAACCTAGGAGGTCTGAAAATGACTTGCATTGCTGCAACTTTCCAGCTGTGCCAAGGGAAAAACCTTAGGGACCATCTTATCAGTTAATCTAGATATGGGAAAGAATGAAGAGAGGGGAGTGTGGGGCCTTGAAAATTGTCATCAGTCAAATATCAAAAGTGGACATAGTTTATTGAAGCATGATTCACTCTATTAATATTTCAGGCATACAGTTTTATTGTACCATACCATCAATACCTCTCTACCACAGGTCCTAGGTCTCTTCTTTTCTTGATCTCCCCTTCCTCCTGAGTTGGCAGACTCAGTTTTATTGGAAAAATCATAGGGTTAATTTTCATTAGTTTATTCCCTTATTTTATCACATTTAATCATTCATTTATATTATCTGCTATTTATTCTTTTCCTTTTGAGTTAGCCTTTTTATAAAACACTTTGCTATATGTCCCAGCCTGATCATAGCTCCCTGCCTTCTTCACAAAAGCAACAATTACCCTGTCTTTTACAGAAATAAATTCCTTATTTTTTGATTGCTTATATTTTGTTTTTGGAAGGGGGAACTCAAATGTTGCTCAGGACCATCATGACCATAATGATCATAATGGTCATTGGTGACTAACAAGCTAATTGGGGGCCCGAGGATGCAGTGCTGCTCAGGCTCTATAGTATTAGGTATTAAAATTGTGTCATCTGGAGGCAAGACATTCACATTAACTCACTCTCTTTATTTTCTCATAATGTAACCCTTGATCCTTGGACAACATAACTAGGCTCATTATTTATAAAAATTACAGATGTCTTCTAACTCTCCCTGAATCCAAGTATCTTTTTTCTAGGTGTTTTCATTGAGGAAATATGTCATCTGAATTTTATAGATTTTGTTAACTGTATATTTATTATTTTTTAAATTTTCTGAAAACTGGCAGCTGGATCCAGAGACGTGATCAGATTTAAGCTTGCTCTTTGACAATACAACAGTCATATAACTTAACTTTATAACAGCTATTCAATCTAGCACATAATAAGCACACTTGTTAGCGGCACCATTATGATAAAGAAATGTTTGGAATTCTGTTTTCATATTATCAGCATGCTCTGTGTCCCTTTTGTTCTTCTGCACTGGCTTTACCATCATGCAGGAGGTCTTCTAGCTGGAGTTTATGGTGATATTTTGCCACATTGCTTTGTTGCAAAGCTCAACCATATGTTACTTATTTTGTGAAGTACTTTTTTATGTGTGAATTAATAAAAAATTTTAAAGTTTATACTGCTACTATTTCTCCTAAATTTCTCGCAAAAAATTGTTCTTAAGACCTGGTGGTAAAAAAAAATCTGAAACTAATTATGAAAGTCATTAAAATACAAACAAATTTGGAAGCCCAGGGATGATTCAATGGTAGAACACCTGTCTTGGAAGCTTGAGTTGGAGATTCCATCCCAGGCACCATGGATGCGGGTATGATCTCCTTGGTCCTGTTCCTTGGTATCTACAGCTCCAAAACAAGTAAGTGCTACAACCAAAGTGTTCTGCCCTTAGAGAGCACTGTAACCAAAAGTGTGTGACGATTAATGCAAATAGAAGGGTGCACACACATATTAATGTGTGCTTGTGTGTATCTATACACATATTTATGCATACATATATAAAAACTGAATTGTAATGAAATAATTTGTATTTGACTTTCTTTTAAAACTTCTGAATGCAACATCTTGAAAAAAGTATTCAGAACGTTTATGTGATATTTAATGTCTTCTCTGATACCTTGTATTTTATTTCTGAACTTTTTATATACTATACAAAATGCAAGGCCTTTTTATCACCAGATCCCAAATGCTTTTAACCTTTATCTCCTGGTCTTTCCAGTTTCCCAGAGTATGCTTTATAGTGGCCCTTTATTTCAGGTGTACTGACTTGAGATAAGGTTGAATAACCCCTTTCAAAGAGACGTTCCACAGAAAATTAGATTTGCAATTCTGATTTTAGTTAGAGAAAATTAACTTCTATCTTGTTTATAATAAATTGCCAAGATAAGTAAAAATTACCTTTTATTAGATAATGGTGGGATGGTGGTTCATTTTCAAATCTTCTATCTCTCACATGCTTATACTGTATGACACATTGGTAATACTATTATGTTTGAAGAATTTTGCTTCATTTTCTTTTCTTTTGCTTTACTATCAAAAGTAAAAGGTCAATGAAGCTACAAATGACAAGTAAGAACAACTATGCCATCAGCAAGAGTCATGATTTTCCACCTTGGCGAACAGAATAGAAGAAAATAAGTAAACAAAGATCCTGCAAAAGTTGCTTGTCAGTATCATTCACTGGTCAAAGTCCAGAGATAAAGAAAAATAAGCACAGGAACTTTCTGAGTAACCCATTTGCCATGGTATCATTTGGAGATATGTACAGTACTTGCTTTTAGAAGTGAGGGACATTCTTTTCCTTGGATAATAGTAACCATAAACTCAATGGCATAATATAATAGAAATGTATTCTCTAACAGTTGTGGAGATAAAAAGGTTCAAAACCAAGGTGGCAGCATAATGAACTTCTGGGTCTGAGGGAACGTCTCTCACCAGTTGCTCTCACCAGTTGCTGGTGGTTGTTCCTAGTCTTTGTCTTGCAAAGTCTTTGTCTCCAATATCTACCTCTAACTACATCATGACTACTTTTCTTCTCTATTCTCTTATAAAGATAATACCAGTCATTGGATTTATAACCCTCTTTGTATGATCACAAATACTCATACAGGTAAAGGACCTAATTCTGAATGGGTCCTGTTTTGTGGTTCTGAATTAACATGAATTCAACGGCAGAAAATGGAACATTTTTATTTTCAGGTTCAGTGTTTGATGATAACAAACTAGCATATAATAAATATGCTAAATTTATGATAAATATGCATATGGTAAATATTTATCATGAATAGAGTTTATCTAACATATAATCTCTTCAATATATCTTTTTTCCCTGCTTTTACTTTTTGCTTCTTTTGAAGATCATAGCTCTATTCCCCTTTCATATCTATATAGTTTTATTCCCAATCATAAAGAAAAATTTCTTTTAATCAATGTCTCAGAAGTATAAATTAACAAAAAAATATAGAGATTTTGGGTCTCAGAGTTTCACTGTCTAATACTAATTTTGCCTTTCCACTTAGTGTGGAATGCCTGCCAGTGGTAACATTTTAATGGCACCAAGGATAATGTTGAAATTGGCAAGTCTAGAGCTTTGAGATTGCCCATTTGGATTAGAATTTTCTATATAAGTATTTTGACCTGGGAAAACTTCAAGGAATGATATATTGGTCTCTTTTTCTTTATACAAGGTATCATTGTTATGAGGAATTCACTTTTATATTTCCCAATGTCAAAGATGCTCCAAAGTATTACATTCTTTTAATTTATTACTCTTTTTCCTACCACCTGGCAGTATAATCCAGAATTATCAACAAAATACTTCTGTCAAAATGGTTATGCAACCTTGTAAATGAAATTGCTAACCACAATGTAGCTTTATGCTTAGATCCTCCAGGCATGACCATTCTCCCCACATTTCCCACTTCCCAGGTTGTTAGAATTAGCCTTTGAGTTATCAAGAAGTTAGAGCAGAATCCCAGAACATTAGAAAAATAGGTTAACCTGTTTGCGCATGTATGAGAGAAATTTGGAAAGAATCTACATGACTGTGAACAATCAGTTGTCTCTCAAATACTCTACTTTCCATATTCTATTTTTCATAGTTTTTTATATGTTTTGTTTGGCCATGAAACTCTAAAGAGGTATATGATTATATTAGAATTGGTTTCAAATGATTATAATAGAAAGCAAAAATAATAGTTTTTAAATTATTTATAAGTTTCTCTTTTTTTCTTCTTCTCTTTCTCTTTCTCCTCCTCCTCCCCTTGCACTTCTGTCTCTTCCTTTTTTTCTTCTCTCTCTCTCTCTCTCATTTTTGGGTTATACTAGGAGGTACTCAGGACTTAATCCTGACTCTGCAGTCAGGAATCACTCATGATGGGGCGTAAGAGAACATATGGAGTGCCAAGAATCAAGCCTGTCTCAGCCTCTTGTTTTGTTTTATTCTTGTGTCACACCTAACAATGCTCATGATTTACTCCTAGCACTTTGCTAGGATCATTCTTGGCAAACTCAAGGGAACAAATGGAATTCTAGAGATTTAATCTTGTTTATTTGCATCCAAGGCAAGTGCCTCACTTACTGTACTATTACTCTGGTCCCTTTATACCATTGTGCTAGCCTCTATACCTTCTCTCTTCTTTACTTTTTCTTCTTTAATAGAAGTATCTAGAGACATACCTCTGGGCTGGTATGTCAAGAAAAAGGTGTTGCAAGAAATCTCTTCCTTTTCCATCTCTGTGAAAGATATAGTATAACCTATCTTCCATGGTTCAATATTGCCTTCTTTATCTTAACATTTCCAGATAGCAATAATAAGGATGGTGGAGAGAGAAGAGTATGCCATGCTCTTTTAAGGATAGTTTCTAGGAATACCAATCAATAAGCTTGCACCTCATCTACTAGAATTAGGTCTCATCATTGTTTGAGCCTTTGAAAATAAATCATTAGCTGGGTAAAAACACAAGCACTTAGTAGTGTTGCATAATAAATTAAAAAATGACCAGTTAAATTTGATTTTCAGATAAACATTTTCTGTTTATCATTGTCCCATTGTTTAACACACTCTTAAACTAAAAAATTTAAAAATAAGTTTATCTTGCCAATCTGTATTTTTATTTACTAAATCTGGCATCCTGAAGTGGAAAGTAAAAGATTTCTACTAAAAAGAAAAAGTAAATGGATGTTGGCATAAACAATGGTCTCTGGCACAGCTACTTGAAGGAACCTGATGCAATTAAATTTTATCCAGCTGTGGAATTAAAACATGGACTTTGAGAGAAGGAATAGGAAAATTATGACCTGACCTTCTGAGATCATATTTATCAAATTTTCTAATAAATCTATACTAATACATCGTATGATTGAGACCATCACATACTTTATGTAAATCACTCACAGACAGTGAAACTGTCCAATACTTTACATGCTTTTCATACATATGTTAGGAAGTTGCTGAATGTAAAAAGGTCTTTGTTAACTTTCTTTACAGTTATTCAGGTAAAGCATCACATTCTTAGTCATAGTAGACCAGATTCCCCATGTATGCAATGAGACATGACCTAAGTTTTTTATTTTTTTATTTTGGGGTCACACTCAGTGACACTCAAGAATTAATTCTGGCTATGCACTCAGAAATCGCTCTTGGCTTGGGGGACCATATGAGATGCGGGGGGGATCCAACTGTGGTCTGCCCTAGGTCAGCTGAGTGTAAGACAAACATCCTACCATGCTGTGCCACTGCTCCAGTCCCTCAAGTTTTTTTTAATGATTCTTTTTAACTTGTTATAGATTTTGAATGATAATTCAAACTTTGCTTATTTAAACATATAAACTTGGACTATCAGGAGAACTCTCAGGAATCACTGTTTTTATTTTTGATAAAGGCTGAGTTTCTTAAATAAAGCAGTGCTTTCTTTCAGATCATAATATCATCTCTGACCAAACCAGCCTTGGTTTGATGCTGGGTGATTCATGGAATAAGAGAAACACTGTGACTTGATATTTGCATTCCATTTGGTGGAAAGCTTCAAAGTTCACTTGTATGTAAAGCCAGAATGTTGTACTTTCCGATCTTTACAGTCTGACCATCAATATTTCATTTGATAAGGATGCACCGGAAGCCTCTCCTTTATTTTTAACATTTTCCCTTTCTCTTTTTCTATTTCTCATCTTTCTCTCCCTTATTTACTCTATACCTCTTTTCTTTAGGAGACTTATTATTTTGATTTCTAACCAGAAAATTTTGTAGCAAGTTTTTAAGTTAGAGCATTTTTTATTACAAATTATAGAGTGGAAAAAGAATGATTGGAATATTTAAGATTATTTCTTTCCTTTTTCTTTTGGATTCTGAAACTACTGAATGATTCATAATTCATTTTTAAGCACAGATACCATTTCTTTTGCTGCCTCAAAGTCATGATAAGGGAAAAAAGTATCCCTAGGGAGGAAAATAAGAAGCAACATATTTGTGGTTCAAGCTAGATGGATGGAAAAGAACAGAATGCTCAGTGGATTAAATAGGATACTCAAAGCTAGGCTTAGTGATTGAATGGTTTCCCAGTTTATATTAAAGGGCTTATTTACATTTACTAAATGATTCCCTTTGTATGATTCAAGACTTAATATACTGGGCATTTCCCCAGCACTAAGCACTTATTTTTAAAAAATATTTATATGTCAATAAAATTCATATTCTGAAGTGATAAATTGATGGGATGTTCAACTTGATGCTCTGGTAAATTCTGAGTGCTGAATATTCTCAAATCTTATTTTTCCATGGAATGGGAGGGATATATCAAATACCATGTCTCAGTTTTAGTAGTGCTATCAATTCCAAGTAAAATAACCTTGAAATTGAGGCTATTTATTCCTAAATGATAGCAGGGATGTAAATAGGATCAAATAATTTTTATAGTACAGAAATGGTAATAGGTGTTTTATTAAATCTGTCATTCTTAAATTTATGTTTTTCAGGTGAAAGCACACCATACTTTTAGATAGAAGTACTTAGAAGTAGAGGGTATATTAGTAGTCCAACTAAATTACAATGATAAACATTCAGATGAAAGAAAATACTTAAAACTAAACCATGACTTTCCTATTCTCTGGTGAAGTTCATGTTAATGAACTATATCAAATAAAGGCTCTCCATGGAATTTTATGTCATCAGCCACTGTTTAACGGGTCCCTTTCTGAGGTCTCTTTCAACTCAGATGTATTTAATTGTTCATAAAATACAACTGATGTCTACTGACAAGCTATTTATCTATGTTGTGAAAACTGGAATAATTTCAGAAAACCAAGTAACCTATCCAAGAAAATTAAGAACATTTAGATGTAGAAAAAGAGAGGTTCATATACAAATAATGGAGGAGGTAAGGGGACTTATCTGAATACATATTTTCACTTCAAAAAGAATTCAGTAGCAGAAAGTTATAGGAGGTGAGTGGGAACTGACTCTTGGTTCAGTTTTATTACAGTAGAAATGTACAAAATGCCAGGAGTTCTTACTGGCTGGAGAAGTGAATATGCTAAGTTATGAGAAGAGAATCATGGCCCTTTATTCCAAAATGATCCCAGTATTGTGAAAATAAACCTATACAAGTTACTATTTTAAATTTTAAGTATATAATAAAAGTATATATTTTGGAGAAAAATTATGTAGTATATTTTTTACATATAGCTACTATGTAAATGTAAAATTTAATGAATAGTCCAGAGAAACTCAAGTAACTGGAGAATATACTTTGCATTATGGAGGTCCAGTTCTATCTCCAGTAATTTGTGGGTTTCTGATTACTTTTAGGCATAGAGGTTGATCATCATACCTGGAAGAACCCCTGAACGTCAGTGTGGCTCAAAAACAAATACAATACAAATCATTTTTAAGAAAAATATTTTTGTAAGTGGTATGTTATTTGCATAAACCCAAATATATTAACTTTTTTCTTGTTGCTTTAAGTGTGCTCTACTTTGCACTCATAAGTTTCTCAATGAGTCAATGATAATGTGAAGATGGCATTGGTCCTGAAGTAAAATGAGTTTTAATTAACCCTTAATGAATGTAAGCAATTTGGATTCTATATCTATATCTAATAACCTAAGCTAATTTTATTTGGGGATATAAATATTATGTGGCCTCTTTTCTAATCTTATTCTATAACAACAAATTAGTTGTTCTGGATTTTACAAAAGGATTTTTTACAAAAGGATTTTACAAAATGATCAATGAAAGAAATATGTGAAGAACATTTTTCATATCCTTTCTTGTACCTCACTGATAATGTATACTTGATGAAATATACATATAGACAAAATAAAAAACCTATCAGATAAGGTCTATCAGTAAATATTCTGTCATTCATATCTTGCCTTTTGGTGTGTGGGAGGTTTCTCAAAATGAAGAATGCTTTCTGATTTGAGAAGCTATTAGATTGAGTGGTCCTCAAGAGATTCAAAGTCCAGAACTTAGATACTAAAGCATCTGTTATTATAGATAATAAATTTTTGCAATGGAAAAAATAGCCCAAATTTCTTGCCTAATGGATTATTAATCTTATATCATATACAACAGAGTTAAGCTTTCTACCACCACTAATTTATTATTGATTTATAAATTGAGTTGCACCCAAATATTAAAAGAGCTAAAATCTGGTTCACACATTAATTCTCTGGGATCCATATGATAATTGTTCTTAGAAAATGTTTAGACTACAGGTTTTCAAATTGTGTACTCCAGGATTCCAGGAACAAAATGGAGTGACTTCTCTAGCTTGAATTTGGACTAAAAATTGATGTCCATTCAGAGGAGGAAAGAAATAGGAGCTTAGCTTTCCAGAGTTCCAAAATCATTGGTCTTGAGAAAAGTTAGTTGACAGAGAAATAAAATTCTGAAAATGCAGAGTGGTAAGTCTAAGTTCTAGTGCCAGAACAAAACTGAGGTAGGAACTTAGAGTCTAGCTTTACACGAACATATCACAACCCAGTGACACTTGAGTCAGCCACATTATTTCATGGCAAAATATTTCAGGAATTTTCTTCTGTTTGTAGTTTCATTGATTAAAATGCACTGAAATATGTTTGCATGCACTCTACCAATGAGCTATATCACTAGCACAGAATAAGTCTATTTTCAGTCTTAGTTTGTACAAATTATAAGCTTGGCTAAACTTCAGTCTCTTCACCTGTCGTTGAATATTTATCAGTAGAGTGATAGGATGATGAGACTGTTTTGCATGTGATGCTCTGCACAGATCCTGTCATAAGAATAAAAATTAGATCTCTATTTTTTGCCTCATATGAAGGTGAACATGTATAAATCCACAAATCTAATTCCACAAACTTTTTAGAATGCATTAGAAGAAAACTTTGGTTGGAAAAAGAGATTTTGGATGCTGCATAAATGTAGCAATCATAAAAGAATCTATTGTGAAACTGGACCTCATCAAAATAAAATACTTCTGCTCTTTCAAATACACTTAAAAGATCTGTGGGGCTGGAGCAATAGCACAATTAGGAGGACATTTTTTCCAATATATATCTTGGGGAGAGTGGGTGGAAAAAATATATCCAAAGTTATTTCTCTTTAACCATTTGATCACTCCTTGATTATAATAGTCTGATCTCTCCTTGTCTCTGTTCCTCTCTGAATCTTCCTCCACCCGTTAGCTAAGGCAGCTATAAAAAATTCAGTTATAACTAAATCACTTTCATGCTTACAATCCTTAAATTATCCAAGTATATATACTTGGTTTTTGGGCCACACCCGGTAACGCTCAGGGGTTACTCCTGACTATGTGCTCAGAAGTCACTCCTGGTTTGGGGGACCATATGGAACGCTGGGGAATCAAACCGCGGTCCGTTCTAGGCTAGCGCTGGCAAGGCAGACACCTTACCTCTAGAGTCACCACACCGGCCCCAAGATATATTTTTAAAATTAAATTAGCAGGACAGAGTCAAGATTCACAGAGAAAATAATCAACAGGATGACTTCAAACTTGATTTATTTCATTTGAGACATGCAGAGATACGAAAAATCTATATGGTAATTTTTATTAGATTATAAAGGGACGGATCATTTAAAATTATCCAATAAAGAAGATGATATTATCTTCTGATAGAAGGGAGGGAGTGAGATTGAGAAGAGAAACAGCCATGAGCTAGGGAAGAGACTAGTAAGGATGGTAGAAAAGCTGAAGGTTGAGGAGCATAGTACCCACTGACATCAATCAGTCAAATTGAGTGATTGCAAGAAATCTACAAGCACTACAAGTTCCACAAGTACTTAATACCAAAAATAAGATCATTCCAAGGAATGTTTGCTAGGAATTCAGATAAAGGATCCTTTAGTTCCTTTTAATTAGTTCTAGAAGAGGGTATGATGTTCTAAAAGTTCTAACAAAACAAAAACAAATCAACCCAAACAAATCCACACAATAATAGAAGGATTTAAATATAGGAAATGAAGACTTTCCATAG
>PVKC010032854.1:0-14134 GCA_004027635.1 Crocidura indochinensis
CTTTCTTTCTTTCTTTCTTTCTTTCTTTCTTTCTTTCTTTCTTTCTTTCTTTCTTTGTTCTTCCTTCCTTCATTCCTTCCTTCCTTTCTTCCTTCCTTTATTATTTCTTTTCTTTTCTTTCATTCTTTCTCTTTCTTTCTTTCATTTCTTTCTTCAGACGATCTAGCAGGAAGTTTTCTCACTTCTCGCCTGCGTAGTACTCTACCTATGTTTTACCAACAGACAAATCAGTGGCTTAATGTTATTTTTTCTACTTATAGTCATTGTTACAGTAGGGAATGGAGAGTTTTTCAGGCTGCCAGGATGAATCTACAATGCCCCCGAATGACTTTGGTGATAATATTCACATTTATTTAATTTATGAAATATTTATATATTTATTTAAAAACTTATTTATTATTAAGATGTATTAAGAGTAGTATTATAGATTAGATTATGATTCTTATTTCCATTCTATTTCAGTTTTCATAGTCTTTTATATTCCTTCACAGTATTCTAAACAGTATAGCTTATACTAAAAGTGCTTATTTTGTGAAAAAAAATTGACCTATCCTGAAAGTCTTGCTTCCAAGTTGTGGTAGGCAGCTATAAAGTATATGAAACATAAAAGGTATTATCTGCAGCAGAAGCAAATTCCTCAAATAGTAAACCTTTTCTAACTTTTCACAGGGGATGTTAATAAACTAAAATAGTCCAAATATGGAAAGAGACTTTAGGGAAAAGAATATCAAATTCATTAATTAACTGACTTAGAGATTGAAATGTAGTGTGGGACTGTAATATTTTCCACTGATCCTCAGAAACAACTTCTTTAATCATGTGGGAGAAAGTTTTATTGTAGTCATTTAGCATAAGAGTATTATTTCCCTATAATCTTGTTTGAACTGGTCCTTCTGGCCCTTATATCTGGGAATTATTTCAATATCTTTAATTTTTTATTAAATCCCATAGATAAGTGAGACTATTTTGTGTGTGTCTCTCTCTCCCTATGACTAATTTCGCTCAGCATAATAGATTTCATGTACATCCATGCATAGGAAAATTTCATGACTTCATCTCTCCTGACATAATACTCCATTGTTTATATATACCACAGTTTCTTTAGCCATTCATCTGTTGAAGGTCAGCTCAAGATATGAAGCTCACCACAAAGAGTGGTGAGTGCAGTTAGAGAAGTAACTATACTGAGAACTAGCATAACAATGTCAGTGACTGAGGGATGTAGAAAACCTGTCTCGAATACAGGTGGCGGGTAGGGGAGGAAAAAGAATGGGGGCATTGGTGATGGGAAGGTTGCACCGTGAAGGGGTGGTGGTCTTATTATGACTTAAACCCAACCACAATTATGTTTGTAATCACAGTGTTTAAGTAATTATTTAATAAAAAAATCAAAGAGCAAAAAGAATCTGGTTTGAAACTTCTACCATTCATCAGTTGGTAAAGATCAAAATTCGAGTTCAGAACGATTTACATAAAATTACTGATATTTTATAATTACAATCCCTTTTAGTTTTATAGTATCTTATATTTTGTTTTTTGGGGTCACACTGTCAGTGCTCAGGGGTTCCACCTGGCTCTATGCTCAGAAATCACTCCTGTCAGTCTCGGGTGACCATATGGGATGCCGGGATTCGACCCACCATCCTGTTGCATGCAAGACAAACACCTTACCTCCATGTTATCTCTCCGGCCCCAATTATATAGTATCTTTAAAGTGTGTTCTTGAATATAAAAATGCTATCTTAGAAATAATGAATGATAGTCCTAAGGGAATTGGGCTTTAGTATTCCTGAGAATCCCTTCTAAATTCCTCCTACCACATTACCTGTCAGTGCTTTCCTTGAATGGGGATCTTGGGCTGCTTGGCTCCAATTTCCCTTCATTGTCCTTGATTTGACCTTTCCTTGCTCCTAGCCTGCCTGATTTTGCTGCTGTGTTGGCTTTCCTCCAACCTGCAGTCCTGTTGTTTGCCTAAGGAATAACTTTCCTCAGATGCTTTATAGATTTTCCAGCATTTTTAACTAAAAGATGGAAAGGCTCTCCTGAGCGCTTCTTCTCTTCATCTCCACATTTCATTTTGTGTAATTATACCAAATGAATTACAGGGTGTTATTACTATGGTGCATTTGGTCCATAGCTTTTAAGAAATTCATCATTATTTTCAACAGCATCATTATGACATTATTAATTTGCAGCTACAGAGAATGCTTTTGTAAATTTAAAACTTAGCCAAATGATTTCTTTGTGTTAAGGAAAATATAATCACATATCAGCTTTTTCTTTAAGTGAGACTCCTGTCAGTATTGATTTTCCTTCCATTCCTTTCACTGAGAAAGAGTTCTTCTCTTATTGCTATGGGAAATTTCCGTGGGTCGTCTTTGGGAAATGCTAAAGGACAACAACCTAATATTCTTCTCAAAGGGTAATGTGTTCTCAGGGACATAGCCACTTTTCTTTTTTACTTCAGACACTGTCAGCAGCTCTGTGCTCCATAGAATGAGACACATTTATAATTTAAAAACCATTTACTGCATCTTAATATCAGATTTTACCAGGAAAGCAAAGTTCTTTATCTCTCTTCCCCCCATTCTTTTGCCTTTCCAAACCAATTTTCCTTCAGCCAAATGAACTCAAGACCTTTCCTTTTGTCCACTGTACTTTCTCTCAATTCTATAGGAGAGGGATTAAAAGGATTATGTTAGCGTTTAATTTTCTGCATTCTGTATGGGTCATTACCTGACAATTTTATTTCCAATTCACCTTTTGACATTTATTGCTTTTTTAGTTTTACTTTGTACATAAGCACAGGGAACTCAAAATACAATGGAACTAAGGCCAGGCCTATCTTATATTTAATACATTTTTTCCAGTTTATTTTCTGGGCTGTAGAAAGCAGCATGTATAAAAGTTGTAAGCTTCTAAATGGAGTCATTAAACTACTCAGAAAGCTCCTTGTGATGTGATATTGAAGAAAGTATATTTGACATAGACCATACTGGGAAAATTCTAGGAATGTCATCTTTTTCTACACAATATCCAGGGCAAATTCTTTTAGGAAAATTCTATTGTAAAGACTGATAATTCAATTTATTAGAGTTTTGTTCTAAGTGTTTTGTTAATAACACATGATTAAAAATCACAATTAACATTTGCATCCTCTGGGAAGTCTTCCCTGATTACTCTAGCCCAAATGCATTTTTCTTTTGTTCTTAATCACCAGCAGTGATCTGACACTTAGTTACATATGATTCTGTAACAAATAATTGACTCAAATTTCTAATTTAATCGGTTATTATGATTTAAGTGTGAGTTGACAAACACATATATGAGCATGTTTATGATGTGCTTCATTGAAAAGAGTTTATATATTTTGCTCTATTTACTAAACCACTCTGAATAAAACTTTGTAGAACTGATGTATGGATTTTTAACAACTACATGTACTAAGTGAACATATGATTTTTGAATTACTAATAAATCATAAATTTTACATGCATATAGACATTATATTTTACAAAAGACCATCCATTCTTAGTTTGAGAATTGTTTTCTATCATTAACTTGATATAATTCTTATGTAACTATGTACATAATCCTCACTATTTAATATCCTTATAAAAAGTACATCTTATTCTATCTACACTTTGAACACTTCCTACAAGTTCATCTCCTTATTCTATAAGTATGCTTGTTGCTCTATAATATATAGTTTATGATGATATATATTTGTCATCTTTTCTAGTTTATTTAATATTTTCATCTTTGATTTCCTTGTAGTTATTTCTTAAACTTACGTTTTAGGCTCCAATCTTGAATCTCAGTACAGTGTTGTCAGATATGGGGGGAATATCACTACTTAAGTCATGTACTTCAGTCATATGCAAATCAATAGTTTAAAAATAGACATTTTCAGTTTTGGGTCATACATAGCAATGCTCAGGAGTTGCTTCCAGCTCTGTACTCAGGAATTATACATAGCAGTACTTGAGGGGCAAGATGAGATTCTGAGGATTGAATTTGTTAAGGAGCATGCAAAGAAAGAGTACTATTTCTCTAGATTTGAAAAAGAAATTTTCTTTCATTTTTATTAAATAAACCTGAGATATCCAGTTTACCATGTTGTTGATGGTTGAATTTCTGTCTTACAACATGTATCCCTTTATTGATGTATACTTTCTGCCACCAATATCCCCAGTTTCCCTCATTATCTCTTTTGTCTGCCACATTTCTTCTCTTGCTTTGTTTTTTTTTTTTAATTTTTCCTTTTAATACTGTGATTTACAATACTGTTACAGAATGGGTAATAATTTACCTCCTTAGGTTTTGTTCAGAATGATAATTTCTAACTATAATGGGCATAATGGTCCCTTCCTTGTCATTATTGCACTACCCTCACCATTCTTTGTAGCAAGCTTCTACCGTGGACCAGTCCTCCTGGCCCTCATTTATTATTGTCTTTGATGCTACCCAACTAATCTATATCTTTTAATTTTATTTTTTGTCTTTTCTTTTTCTGTGTGTATTTTTATCATTCATATCTCCAGAGTGCAGGAATCTTCTTTCTCATTCCTTTCTTCTGTACTATCATGCGCAGAAGTCCCCAAACTCTATTGAATCTCTCTGTGGTATGTACTTAAGGGCCACCCCCTCTTGAGTACTCTGTGACAACAGTAAAGAATCTATTTTTGACATTTGAACTTAATCTAAACCTTACTATTTGACTATTTCTATATTATTGCCACTGTTTCCTATTGGTATTGTTGTTGGTCATAGTAATAACTATGATAGCTGCTGTTAATAATATATTCTGTGCTAGGCATCATTGTAGTGTACTTTTTAAATATTATTTGATAATAATAACTACAAGGTGAAGTGTATGTTATGTTATCTATATTTTAGAGACTACAAAAATGACTCATAAATGATATTAACAAACCCCTAGAATTCAACTTTGAGGATCATATGTCAATTACAGATCTTGTATATCGCTTATGGACTAGTGCACAGTTTTCACTATGCCACTCATGTGCTCAAGAACACAGAGATCATCTCATTGTTTACTTTTATGGTGAACAGGGCGAGAGAGATAGTAGGGGAGGTTGGTACTGTCCCTGTCTGTATCCAACTCAGATTTCATCCTCAACATTCCATATGGTTAGCAAACTCAATCAGGACTGATCCCTTAGTGCAGAGCACTGAACACAGCTGGGTATAGCCTCAAAAGCAAAAATAAATACCACCCATCAAAAAAAGTATGAGAGAGGAAAGAAGAGAGAATAGGATAAAGAAAAATAAAAGAAAGTATATACTACAGTAATAGTGATCAGTTTTATATGTTCTGAAACCTTCAATTAAAATATATTACTACAGTTTTCCAATCTTATTTCTCATGACTCATAATTCCTACATATTGTTACATCCAGAATGCCTTCATTTTTTCCTATTTTACCTCTACTACTTTTTGATTTTTGATGATTTCTTCCAGACTTATCACATCCTTCCCTGTGTATTTATGCCATACCTATATTGTAAGTTAAGTTCATGTCTTGCTTCTCTATGGAATATTCTGAAAATCTTCACATTTATCTTTGATACTCTATTATTTTAAACTTTCCCAGTCCCCTGTTTTTTTATATTGTCATATTTTTTTTGGATTTATAACCGCTTACTTTATTCAACTTCTGGAAAACCCTATCAAGAATTTTTTAGGTTTCCCAATTATAATTAACTTTTCATATATTTATCTTATACAATACTTTCTGTTTTAATGTACATAAAGATCTAGAAAGATATTTATAATTGTCCACATTTCTGAAAGAGTTACATTTAAACAATGATTGGTTATGATGTCATATATTATTTTGTCATTTAAATAGTGGAAATGTAAGAGTATTTAATGTAATATAGGGAAGTAAAAGAGTTCAGAGTGGGAAGAGAAATATGGAGATATATAAATATTCCTGGTATACATTAAAACAAATTAAGTCTGTTACTTCCAATTCTTCCAAAATATGAAATTAGATCTGACTGCATTATCTCTAGTTATTTCCTCTAAAGTTCTTTGACCTTAAAAGTATTATATATGTAGGTTTATACAGTTAAAGATATTATTATATCACAACTTTTATCAAGATCTGCTTTGACATTAACATGTTGATGATAACATATACCACTGGTGATTCATACTTAGATGTAGTTTAATTAACACAAATTGTATCACATGCATCAATGTGCTAAATAATTTCTTTCTCAAAATCTCTATGTTCTATCTTCTAGGTCCTTTCCCTAGCCATTTTAGAGAATAATGTATTTAAGGTGATGGCTGAGTTTATGACAGCTTAGGTCATTCCCTATGTTCATAATCAGTAAACAATAACCATTGGTTGCTATTATAGGAAGATGCATACAAATTGCCATTTTAGATGTTTTTCTGAAGTTTTTGGAAAGGAAATATTTTTGTTGTACTTTTCCTATAGTCTCTGGAATGTGTTGTAACACTAGTACAAAAGGTCTCCGAAACACTTGGCAAAGTGATAAAAGAAAGAAGTTTGATGAGGAACTTCTTTTTCTGTATCACATGATTTGTCAACTAAGAATATCATTCTGGGCAATGTTGGAGGTTTTTTTTTTTACTAGTTGGCATTTTCAAGGTTTATGTGCTCTTGTCTAAAAGCTAAATGTTTAACTGATTTCTTGGCTCTAGGGATAGTTTGACCCTACTATTGTTCTTAGCATCCATTTGAACTCAGTTAATCCATTCTCAAAAGTGTTATGAACCACAGAAAATTGATGAAAGATTTTAGCAGGCTTTTGAGTTTTTTACTACAGAACCCTGTCTTTTGGAATGGCAAATTAAAGGTGAGCTGCAGTTTGTAGATTTTTCATTATTGTGATATAACACCTCAGCTCCTATCATGATGCACAATTTAGGCATGTTTAATATCATTACTATATCTCTAATAAAAGAAGACATTCAGTGAAAAGAAAAGAAGATATTTTCTTGTATTAATGCAACTCCAATATTTAAAAAAATTAATTCAATTTCAAAGGACAATAACTTCTGCCTAATATTTATATGGAAGAGAACTTTTTGCTCATCTTATAATAGAAATTCTGTCCTTTTATTTCTTACTTTTAATTTTTTCTATACTAAAATTACGGTAAAGACCAGTTTGTGTCTTTTCCTGCCATTTAATAAAACATGTTATAATTATAATTGTGTGCCTCACCTGTAGATCTTGGACAAATACTTCAAATTTTTGATTCTAAAAACAAAGCTTTTATTATTAAATTATAGAAAGTGACTTTGCTTTTGTTTTGTATTCACTTTGTACAATTTTTATTATTTTATTTCTTTATATAGTCACCATAAAATTATAGTTATTCATTGGGTCTCCAGAATAATATGGTTCAACACCCTTCCCTTCAACAGTGCCCATTTCTCTCCATTGATGCTTAATTTATCCCTATTTGCCTTCCAAAAGTTTGCTTCAAAAGAAAAATTTATATATACAGTCTTATACTCTTTAAGAATTGAGTTAAACAGTATGATTTATAAATACTTTCATATTTTTATTTTAGGCATACTATGTTCTAGCATCAACCCTACCATCAGTGTCCACAGTCAATCCTATCTTCACAAGTTTTTTCAATTTCTCTCCTGCCTGGCCCTCACCCACAATCTGCTACATTAACAGGCACATTTTAAAAATTGGGTTATTTAAATGTGGGTCTCATTTTCATTGCTGTTCACTCTTTAGTTTGAATATTTAGCAGTACCACTGCTTTATACCATCCATGTACTCCTTTTCCCTTGACTTTCATTCTTCAGTGTTTTCCCATCTTCATCTCCTGTTGATTTCCTTCTTTGATTCTATACTCTTGTGACAAGCTTGATCTAGTTATACTCCCTTTCAAACATTGCATTTTCTCATGTTAGAATATGCACCAGGAGGTACTCAGAGGACCTGGAACCAGTCACACCGATAATAGGGTCAGTGGCTCAAAGCTACAGGAAGCAGTGCTACTTGTCTTCTCTGGTGTCAGGGAATACACAACCATGTTACTTGGTGCTCAATTCCTCTGAGAAGTACTTGTAAATTCTTGGGAAACTATATTTTGCCAAAGATCAAATCTGACCCTGTCACCTATTAAACATGCACCCTAAAACTTTTATTTAATTAAATCTTCAATATTTTCAACTGTAAAACTAATTTCATTGTTGAGAGGATTAGATGTAGTAATAATGGCATATTAAAATACCAAGGTGGCTATGAGACACATAATATATTTTCAGGAAGTAGAGTTGCATGGCTCTGCCTCTCATTACCCTTTCCTTTTTCATTTTGACTCTTATTTTTTTGTTGTTCGCTTTTTGTTTGTTTGTTTTTGGGGGCCACACCTGGTGTAACTCAGGGGGTTAATCTTGGCTCTGCTCTCAGAAATTGCTCCTAGCTCGGAAATCATATGGGATGCTGTGGATCGAACCTATGTCCGTCTTGGCTCAGCCATGTGAAGGCAAATACCCTACCACTATGTTACCACTCTGACCCCTCCTATTTTTTTGATATCCATGAAAATCATTCTTTATTAGCTTCACTTTCGTTGCTGCAGGCATTAGGCAGTTTCTAGAACTTATTCTTTAGAAACTATAGTCTCTAGAAATTGAAGAAGATAAATCATTGATGTACCCTTAGAAAGAATGTTTTCAAGCCTACTTATCTTCCATTTAGGGAGTCAAAGACCAAAGAAATTAATTGAAATGTCTGAACATGCAAAGTTTCTGAATCATAACTGTAATGTACATTTTTATATTGATATCTTTATTTAAACACCTTGGTTACAAATATATTATAGTTGGATTTCAGTCATGTAAAGAACACCCTCCTTCACTGGTGCAAAATTCCCACCACCAATGTCCCAAATCTTCCTCTTCCCCTCTCCACCCCCACCTGTACTCTTGACGGGCTTTCTCTTCATTTATCTTATCACTTTCTTGCAACAAGAAATTCATTTTGTGAACTTAGAAGAAATATTTAGCAAATTGGAATATTAACTTTTGGCCTAAATCAGGGCATGCTATTTTCCTGAACACTTTTCTCCTATAATTATGGATTCTACGGTTGAACTTGGAGCACTAACTGTGAGTGCTTGATGACAAGTAACTTTTTGGGAAAGTAATTAATTCCAGAACTAATGCTGTTTCTAAATTTCCTCAGTCTAGAGGATCTAGAGTGGGAATTGAAAGTCTTGTGGGCTGTCACTGCAAAGTTATTTCTGAATCTTCTAGATTTACAAATCATTTGGTACCCAGCTGTTATGCGGCATGATTCAGAATTTTGGGTGCCTTGCTTCAAACACTTGTCAACAGTCTTTTCAGTGTGATTGCCTCATGATTCCGTTGATGTTTGGTGTTGTGCACATCTCCTCACATTCATTTGGACTCTGCCTCCCCTCAACTTCTGTCATGGAACAAATGAGTCAGTATCTAATGGTGCCGATTTACCATTCAATTACTTCGTTTCTTCTAGTGGGTAGGCGCCAGAGAAGATGGTACTGCTGGCTCACACTGTTGATGCCTGTAATATTGCCAAATTGCCACGGAAGGGGAAAACGGATGGTGACATTTTCCAGAAAGAATATTCAATAAGCATTCAGGACAGTCTATGCCAAGAAATAGGGCATTCTTGCTCAATAGGTGGCAGTGTGGTCTGGCTTGAAGAAACGCTGCATTTTTTTTTTGTTTGTTTGTTTGCATCTTTTTTGAAGTGCTTTATCCTGATGCCTTTGACAGTTACCATTTGAGGTTTTATTCTGAGAATTTTAGTACCCTTTGTCAAGCACTCTTTAGAAAAAAAAAACACTTCATTTCTTTAGAAATATCTTTTTGGGTAGGCGGCTTGTGTTTGTGGTAAGTACTATGAGCTGAAGCTTTCCGGAATTTGCTCTTAGGATATCTTGCCATCTTGGACTTCTGTCTCCAAGCTGTGAGGAGATTTTTACTAGTATATAAGGTGGTTATTACACAGAATTTATTACTGGGGAGTACTTCTCAGCCCCTCAGTTTCATGGGTTTCTCTGTTAAGAAAGAAGACTCCTGAGAATAAAACTCTTGGTCTGTAAAGTTTCAATGCAGCAGTATAATAAACTCTGCCAACCTGAACATAGGGACAGATCCTCTTTCTCTGTATGCTGCCGCCCACTACAAAGCTTTTTATTAAATATAAGAATAACTTATTCTCAACATATGTAGAAACCTTTTAGAAGTATTTATTTTTAATAAAAATCTAGTTCTCTGCTGGAAGGTTAGGCAGAACAGAAAAAAGGATGTTTAACTAGTCACATGCAAAGTCATTCTTGGGAAGATTGGTGGTTCTATGCATGCTAAATAAAGGATTATATTTACTAGTATCTTTGTTTCCTAAGGTCTTCAGAATTTTAGATACTACATCTTGAGTCTAAGGTTAAGATCTTAGACCTGGCTTTGTTCCTTATCTCCAAAGCTGCTGCCCAATTTATTTTTCAAATATGTTCTAACAGTGTCTAGGAAGTCAGGGTGAGTTGGTAGGTCTTGCTATCTAACCCCTTTATTTTAAATAGGACTTAAAAATTCTCAATATATATTTAATTGATTTTTGTTATTTATAGCACTTATGTTCTAAAATGATGTCAAAAACTCCAAATTCGTTTAGGTTTTCGTGAGCTGATTCATCAATCAATATGTAACCTTTTTATATGCATTTTTGTTTAAAGGCATATTACTTTATGAATTGCCAATTCATTGATATGTAGCTAATGGAACTACGTATCATTCATAGTAGGACTCATATGCATATTTTCTCTGTTAGGTTCATCATCACAGGCTCTTGTACATAGAAATAGAAACAAACCAACAGCAAGCACTTCAGCCTTATGCCTGGAGGCTGTCTTAATAGTGAACTCACTAAGAGAAAGCCTCTAAGTATAAAAAATGTAGCACTAAATAGTTTAAAAGGATATGTCAATTAAGGGATTACAAGTATATTTTAGGCAGTAGGCAATCTTGTAAATAGGGAATTTAGCTATTTTGAAGATCTACACTATTTTCCTGATAGTGGACTTGAGGGTTTTCCTGGGTTTATGTCCCTATCTGTGACTACACTAATTTCCATAGTTTCCTCATTGTTCTTCTGATTTTGTGGGATAATAATGGTTGAGGCTTATATTTCCAGTTACTTGAGAACTAATATGTTGAGAATCTTTTATACCATATGCTTCTGATACTTCTGCTGTTCAGGTTATCTTCCTTAACATTTTGTGTTAAGTATGTCCAAGGGATTGTCAACTAGTAGTTCAGTTAACTGAGATTTAAGGCTGTATAGTCTCTGAGAAATAGGAGTGTGGCATACAGCCTGTCCCCAATATAAGTGATGTATGTAATCATTCTTTCTCAAAGACTCTAGTGTGTCGACATAGTTTTGAATTTAGAGGATAAACAAATATAAGACAGGGCCAATATGATATAGGAACTGTATGTTATGGCACAATTCAGAAGAATAGGCTTCAACAGGTTTGCCAGCATGTGACTGCACAGAGTTTTAGTGGGGGGAGAGTTCGGTCTGGACTCCATAGGGTACAAATCTAGGTTTAGAAGGTATATAGATGTGAGATGGGGCCAGTCCCTGGCCTAGGGGTGGGATATGACAAGGTAGGTCAGAATAATGCATTATGTAGGACTGTAGGCATTTGGTTTCATAGCAGGGAGAGTCAGGTCCAGCTCTGTAGTACATCAACCTAGGTTTTGAATATCCAACTTTTATAGATCTTAAGGCAGCATTGAAGTTATTCTTTTCATCCACCAATTAATTCATTAATTTAAAATTTTATTTAATTTAGGTTTTTTTTAAATTATATTGAGAAGTGTTTAAGGCTTTCTCCTGGCACTTTGCCCATTGATCACTACTGGCAGTGTTTGGAAGAAACATATGTGCTATCGATGATTCAACTAGATTTGACCACATGTAAGTCAAGTTCCTTAACCCTTATATAGTTATCCCTGAACTCTGACAAACATTTATTTATGGTAAGTATTTTGACAGAGGTTCAGGATATGTAGGCTAAAAGATAAATAATTACTGAGTTCTTCTGCTCAGCTGATTATTTATATTTTCCCTGTTGAATATCTTTAATTTATTTAAGTTTTCCATGCATGGCATAATTTTGGAGTATCCTTACAATTTGATATTCCCCTCACATATTTCTTTGGCATTGTCATATGTTCTCTAGAAATGCAGATCTAAAATCAGAAGTGATCTAATAGCTGTTAACATATTTGCATTTGAATAACATTTCTGAGTTTTATTGTATTATATTCAGCAACTACCTCTTTGAACTATTTTTTTCTGAAAAACATAAGTAGGAATTATATTTTCTGGGCTATTACCGGGGTCAAATAAGTAATATGTATAACATTATAAAGCATAGAATTCAGAACATAATTGTCTAATAAGGAATAAAACATTATTTTATTAATATTTTAATCAGTCTACGATATTATTCACGTTTTTGGCAGTACATCTTCTGTTATTACCTTCCAAGGTTGCAATCACCCTAAAACCCAAGTCATTTTCTGCCTTCCTGCGAAATTATTTCTATCTTACAGAGCTGTGATTCTCAGATGTCAAGACTCTATCAAATTCTTGGAGACACATTTTGACCAACTCTGTCTGTTTGACTGGCTTGTATGTCATCTGCTTGAGAGATAGATGTAATTTTAGTGTCAAGGCTGTTGTTGTCTTTGATTTTCCTTTTCGTTATCTTCAGGTTTGTTATGAATAGGATATGTGCCTTATGGTCTCCCTTTGTTAGATATTTTTCTATTGTTAAACAGGTTATAAATATAATAATTATAAAAACAGAAAAAATGTTTGCTTATTACATTTATTAATGACTTTATTACATTTATTAAATCCTGGAAGAATATGTCTTCACAAGGTAATTTGCATAATTAATATTGTAATGTGAGCAGTTAATGATTAATATCTTAATGTGAGTCTACCTTAGCCTGCTCCATGCTTTTATTTTGGAAATGTACCTTGATTACCATTTCTGATTTTGTTTCTTGGATGCACAACGATGCATATATTTACTTCCTCCTCTAATAATCTCAAAAATATCCTGACAATAAATCAAAGGATGAGGACTCATGAACCATATTGTGGTTAGAGAATAGAGAAGGACTTGAGACTTGTGATATATCTGTATTACAAAGTGGAACATAAATCCACAACAAGGCATTTTCTCATGTCTGAATTTATCAGTGATTAGACTTAAGTCAGGAACATAGGAATTAGGGAACTTGATAACTGAAAGCTATCTGAAGGCACATTCAGAACAAGAGATTTTTGAAAATGATACTGAAGTCAGAAAGGAAATTTGGAAACAAAAGTTATTTAATACAGTAAAGTCTGCTATTTGGCATGGAAAAGGGATACTAATGTATTGGGCTTTATGCCCCCAAAAATCAATTCAGTCCCTTTGTTCGCCCTATTTACTGTGGGTAGTTTAGGGTTTTAGTTAGAGTACTTGGAGGGTTGAGGAAAACTCCATAGGGAAGGAAGTATAATAGACCTCATGCATGTATGTGATGTCCTTCACTCTACAGAGCCAAGCTTGGAACATAAAGCAAAAGAAACCAGCTAAGTTCTGTGGATACCTTTCTCTATTATGACTTAATTGGATAAAGAACTCTGGGGTATTTGAGAAGTCAAATATGAAACTGGCATCTGGAGTTGCTATGAATTATATCTTTCTTTTTTTTTAATTTTTTATTTTAATCATAGTGTTTTTCATGTCGTTCACAGTAATATTTCAGTTACATATAAACATTGAATCAGGGAAATTCCCATCACCGAGTTGACCTCCCTCCACCTCCATTCTCATTCTGCCTCCCATATCCTCCACCCTCTTCCTGGGGTCTTCTAGATTGCGTGAACCCCTCTGTTTCTGGTTTATTACTTAGTGATCTTATATCTGATTGGGCTTGGTGTTTCCATTGCTTCTCGTCTAATTGGGAGGCAGGATTAGATAGTTCGAGTTTTGTGGTTTTGTTTGGGGAAGAGTACAGTAATAGAATGGGGTAAAAATTAACTATGCC
>PVKC010032855.1:0-14132 GCA_004027635.1 Crocidura indochinensis
GCCTGGTTTGTATTGTGAATTGGGGAACAAAAATAAATAAATAAATAAAATAAACTTTAAAGAGAGAACAGAAAATAGGTATTTTCACTTTGGGGGAAGAGAATTAGTAATGGCAATTCTGAATCTTTTTCTTTCTAATCATAACAGATAATACTTTCTTGTTCAAAGTGTCAGGGCCTTTTAGGGAATCATTATATGTATATTTTTAAAAACAGCATATTGCAAGCTTCAAAGGGGTCTGAAAATATTAAAAATTCTGTATATATAATAATTTTTGATTAATATTATTTTACAAATCAAAGAGATTCTAAAAAGGGGTGTGAATTTATTTAGAAAGAAACAATAATACGCCTGTTTTAAAAGGTACCATATAAAGAATTCAGTTATTAAGTTTTCTTTTAAAAATTTAAAAATTCATTTTCAATACTTTCTAATGTTTTTTTATGTTTTGAAATGTCTTTTTTGGGGGGGGTTAAGTGGTAGTAAAGTGGGAAGGATCGTTACTTTGCACATATACCCTAATATCCCCAGTATTCCACATGATCCCCCGTGCCTTCCAGCAGTGATTCCTGAGCCCAGAACCAAGAGTAAGCCCTCAAAACCACCAGGTATTTTTCAATGACTAAAACAAAACAACATGTCTATCTTTAAAATATCTTACCTGCTTTGGGTACTGTAACAGCAAGAGCTTAAAGATCTCAATAATAAAGGGAAAGTTAGTCAGACTTTATCAGTAAATGAACAAAAAGAAAAAAAGCCATAGTAAATTAGATGCATCAGTCTGTATTGGCACATTTATAAAAAACAGTATAAACAAATGTAAAAACAAGGGATCAAAGAAGTAAAGAATCAGTAAATTGTGTAATTAAAAAGTCACAGAATGAACAGCACACAGATTTTACTGAAATGTTCAACCATGCACTTCCTGGGTTACCATGGTTCAGAGAAGTTGTTGTGATTTGAAATGACTTGTAGAAGAAATGAGTTTTTTAAAAAGATTAGTTGGACACAAAGTATAAGTCTTGTGCTGTAAGTTCAGTTATTTAAAAATTGTTATTTGGGAATTGCTTACTATAAATATGAGGGTTGAGTGCTTTTTGCTGTTGATGTTGTTGTTGTTGTTGTTTTGGTAATCTTTTCCTGGACTACCTTGTTTTTTGTACTAATGTAGTGACATACATACCAACTTCTTGTTTATAACTAAGATTTCTATTTTATAGTATGTCTTTTTCAAAATATTTGGTGGTCTGTTTCACTATGAAAAGTTATTGATAGTATCATCTATGATCCCCTATTAGTAAGTGAAATTCTTTATGTAACACTACCAGTATTTTATTTCTCAACAGAAATATATCCCTTCCCCAACGCCGCCACCACCATCATCACCAAAGCAAGTACCTTTCCTTTTTGCCTTCAATATTAGCTACAATTTCTATGCTTACTATGAAATGCAGTTAAATAGGGCAAATTGGAAAGTACTGAACTAGTGGGTGTCTCAGAGGCACCCTTGGCCTCAGTGTCTCCACATTCTACACCCTTTGAAGTCATTTCACAGGACCAAGAAAGGAAAACACATAAAAGCTGAAGAATGTTTAATTCCAGTTTCTTTTATAATGTTACATTATTCTTTAAATCACTGTATACTGAGATCCCAATAGCTGGTGAAAGGAACAGTCATCCTCGAGTCTCTATTGATGAAAAGCTGGCTCAAGGAGAAGGCTGGAAAAGTGAGACATCTATACTCTGTGAGCAGTGGATCCTATATCCTTTTTCTCAGACCCCTCTCCTTTTGGCTCCTTCAGTTTGACTTTGGAATGCCAGCCCTTCTCTCAACCCCAGTATCAGTTTAGCCCTGTCCTACACTTCCTTGCAGGGATCAAACATCGTCCTTTGATTACCCACTTCCCCCAGTCTCTCCAGTGCCCCTCATTTCAGTCGGGTTACATAAGCAAAGTAGAAAAATAAATTAAAGAACCGTTTAAAAGGCTAAGATGGCAGTACTGAGCATCATTTAATTTATTTTGATGTAATTTTAAAGTAATTTATTTTAAAAAACATTCTAATTTATTTTCTCTTTACTCTTTAGAGATATTTTTCTATTACAGGATCTAGACTAGGGTAAATGTACCAACTCAATGAGTCTTGTCCAACGATGAAATCTTGTTCCAGTCTCTAGACGAACTAATTTCTTCTAAACACCCCCCCCCCCCAGACACACCTACCCTTCTCATCTTCACTTCACACTTCTAGGTAAGACTTACATTAAAATGCTTCAAAATTGAGGTAAACTATGAACTATTTCTCTCATTAGTGACTAGGACTTGTTATACAGGGTGCTGAGAAGAGAGCAAAAAAGAAATCCATAATTATTTAACAAAGGTGTGAGATTAATTAGAGACCACATTTCAATAAAGATCAAAATCTCATTTTGCAGGAGATCTGCACTGCAGTTCTTGAAGAGGGAAGCTTCCACAACTGTAATTAAAAGCTATATTTTAATGTAGTATTAAGATGAGAGAAAATCTTTTTTACTTTTATAAAACAGACATGACAGAGTTCCCTTCAAAGGCCTTAGTGCATCACATTAAAAACACATGGAAATTTTGACCTCTACTTCTAAGACGGAGAGTAAGAAGAGGAATGTTTTTGGCAGTGGGAAAGCACTGGAAGTTTGGGGTTGGGTACGGTGAGTTCTATACATACCCAGTGAGAGACGAGCCATAGTAAGTAAGGCTATAAGTTCCAATTTCTCTTTACTCTGCATAGTGATGTTTCCAAAGCTTGAGATCACCCCAAGCAGGAGAACAAGAAGGAACCTTTCCTGGTTCAGAAAAGGGTGTAAGTACGTGTTTACTCTTAGGAGTAAGGATGAGGGGAACATGTCAAAGGGAAGAGGTGGGGAGAAATTTAGACTGTCTACACATTGGCTTCTGTGTATGGCTGTGGATTCATCCTCCAGTAAGGAGCAAGTCCAGTTCAACATTGGGTCACAACCTAGAGCCATCCCTCAACTGCCCAGCACCAAAGACCTGAGCTGATGCCTCTACTTTATCTTGGCACTCAATTTCTCAGAACCTTGTTTATCTTTTTTATGAATCATAAAATAATGGGTGCTTGGTCATCTCTATCTATTGATAAAGCATTGATCAATCATATGAGGTCACCATGACTAAGGAGGACTTAGAAACTTCTCTGGAATTGAAATAGAATGGGGACAACGTAAGAGAGGGAAAGAGAGAAAAGAGAGAGCTCTAGATACATAGTTTTGAAGAAAAGCAAGTCCCCAGAATGGTTAAGCCACCTCCTAACTCACATTAAATGAAATGTAGCCTTTTATGAGAACAAGAAGGGCCCTGTAAGGGAATCGAGGCTGTGAGGGAGTTTGACTTCAAGACAAAATGAATAGGAAGAGCCTCTACAGATATAATCACGTGGGTGATTTTGTGCATGCTGCCGAAAGCAAAAAGCTCCACTCTCAGGATCCTCTGAGTGGTGGTATCAGAATGACAATGGACACAAAGGTAATACTGAGTCCTCTCTGTTCCCACAGAAGATCAGTTAGAAATATTGCTGGCCTGATAACCAGCAACCACATTCTCCTAAGGCCAACAACTGAATGATGATGATGGAATCATTATCATTACCCTCTCCTGATTTTGTCTAAGCTGCAATTATTTCATGAGTGTGATAAATACAGCACAAGATCTACCATTTCAAACATTTGAAAGATTTACTCCTGTGATATTTTGTGCATTCAAAACTTTGTGTGTTTCTTCCTACAACCGAGTTCCAGAACATTATCATCACTGGCCCCTCCCCAGTAGAAACCCTTTAGATCAGACAATGGTTCTTGCTCCTCTCTCTTCTCAACCATGGAAGGCACTGATTTGTTTTTTTTTTTCTCATGTTGATTGTGTATTCTAGATATGTTTTAGTAGTTATAGAAACCATGTCTTTTTTATGCCCTGGTTCTTTCACTTGATCTAGTATTATCATTCCTCTTTTTCTATATAGAAACCTTATGTCACTGATTGGTGTTATCAGTGTTGCTGTCTATGTTGATGGTGTTTCTTTGTATGGAAGCAGGACATTTTGCTTATTCATTTATCAATTTATCATTTGATGGAAATTTGTATTGTCTTTACTTTCTGACTACCATGGATAAAGTTTCTACAACTTTTATAATATATATAGCTCATACAAATGTGCAAAAATATATATCTAGTTAAGTTTTCATATATTTCATGCTATATACATATACAATTTTGCACACATATACATATAAAATTATATATAACATATACACAAGATGTTTCTGTCTTGTTATCTAGGTCATTCATATTTGCTAACAGAGCAATCAAGTGAAAGAACTTTTTGTCTTCCATTTTCAACTACAAGGATCACTTGTGAGAATGTTTTGATGTGAATAAATACATAATTGCCACGCTTCCCTTCACTGTCCATGTAAAAACAAGTGTTTGGCTTGTCCCCTCTTTGATTCACTTTCCATTCTCCCCTCTGTGCATATGCCATTCACTTTTTCAGACATATATGATTCCATAATCCTCCCCCCCCCCAAACTGTTGTGCCTTGATCCTAACTGCCCCTGCTCCAACTGGTCTCATCAACCTTTAAAATATTCACTCAGCTTTTCCAGAAACTGTTTGGGTATAACCTGCACCAGAAAATTCCCCAGATTTCTTTCCTTCCTTGCTTTGGTTGGTCTCTAACCCATGGACACATTAGTCAAGAGGCCAATCACACTCAAGTCATGTGACTCAAGCTCTCTACTGAGCCAGGGGCTCCCAGGAGGCATCACCCAGACAAGATACAGTGGAAGGTAACTGCCAACCCATACATGTTCAATAAATGAGTATGTGAAATGTATAAATGAGTGGATATTGTCAGTTCAAGTGTACGGGATGAGAGGAGAGTTTTATTCAGTGTTAATTAATCCCGTCTTTAAGCAGCATTTGCCTTTTCATCTCTCTCTTGAGTTCAATTAATCTGCCAAGATGATCTCCCCTCCCAAAACTTATTTAAACAGATCAGACCCAGAAAAGAATGATTGAGAGAGTCAGCAAAGATGGCAGCAATCACTGGCACCTCCATCTTTCTCCCTGGGTCTAGAGCAGGTCATTTTGCTCATCTGTGCTAGACGGAGGGAAGGACAGTTCTGAAAGACTCGGCTTTACTGCAGCTCAGACACTGACCATGTGATCTCCTGCTACTTATTAATTATGACTCATGAATTTAAAATATGCAGTAGAAAAGGCTATAAAATATTTTGCCACATAAATTAAAATATATTCCAAATGCATTCAATCCGTCATCAACTCTTAATTGACTATGCTAATAAGAGATACGACTGTATATTTTATTTCCAGTGCAAAGCCTTCCCTATGCCCTCTACTAACAATGTACTTTCATTCAGGATAGTAATCAGACATCACCTCTTCTGAGAAGTGTTTCAAGATATTCCAGATTTACTTAAAGGCTCTTTTCTCTACTTGGATGATCCTTTTATCTGTCTCTCCAATAGCACCTGCGTTCTCTTTCTCTTTCTCTCTCTCTCCCACAACAAGTCAAGGTTGCTTTATGGCAGAATCTCAGATTCGGCTTTTTTATCTACAGGGATAGATATAAAGCAGGGACTTCATAAATGTACATTGAATAAACACCAGATACCTCAGCCAGCTGTGACAACTGTGGGATATAACCGGGAAAGTTACTGAGGCAAGTTAGAGAAATAACACACTTTGGCTCTCTCATCCAGAAAGACAACTCAGAAAGCCAAATCAACATCTTCCCTTTAAGAATTTCATGACACAGTTTTGCTCAGCATACGCACAGCTGAAGGTGGGTCATGGGGAGACTGGCCCATGAAGAAATGACTCTGGACCCCAGAGCAGAACTCTATGGTCACTTCCTGGCTCCCAGAAAATGTTACATGTCACAAAATATTGCTTTCCCATCATTAAATAATGAATCCAATTTAAAATAGAGGAAAGACACTTTTCTAATTTTCTTTTTGCAAATACCCTGGAATGAAAACATTTATTATAATCCATAATAAAAACAAATCCATTTTTCAAACTATGACTCCTATGTCAGAAATCCTTCAAAAATAAGTGGGAAAAACAAGCCTACCGATTGCCTGATTTGAGTTACCTTTCCTATGCGCTTAACATATATTATGTAAACCAGAAAGTGTTTCTCCATGATGCATGCTGATAATAATGTCGTGTATTTTCTGAGATATTTTTCATCTTCCCAATGCTCGGAATAATTTTGTTACATTGTCATAGATTTCAAAAGTGACTGTGAGTAATTGCAACTGAAAACTGTGATTCATTTCCCCATGTTAAACTCTCAGTGCACCCTGTACCTCATGTAAGCACTGTGTTTGCCATATTGTCTTGAGTTTGTTCATGGTTCAGTTCCTTTCAGCCCACTGAAAACCTCCCAGGATGAGATTTGCATATTCATATTTCCCTCCTCTCTCTTCTCTTTCCTGTCTTTCTCCTCTCTGTCTCCTCTTTCTGTCTCATTCTCTCTGTCTCTGTCTCCTTCCTAGATATTAAGGGGCAGAAATTTTACTGAAAGTTACTTGTAAGGCCACAGCAGGGATTTGGGGTGTTGGAGCTAAGTCCTGCAGTCAAAGCCCGAAGTGATATTCAGGGGCATAAGGATGGAATTCAGGGCCTCACAGAAGCCAGAAATATGAGTCCTGCCCCAGCATAATTTTTAGCCCCAAATGATCTATTGTCTTTAGGACAAAAATATGTGGCCTGTAAATTAAAACAATGGCAAAATGGATGTCAACAAAATGAAGAACTCTTGCTTTGAAATTGGTGATGTTAAGGAAATGAGAGGGCAAGTTGGATACTTGATGAAATGATTCACAAATCACTGATCTCATTAAGGCCTACCATTGTCCATACACATGGGGAACATTTAGAGCAGGTCCTTCACACACAGCACTAAAATGAAAGATGAAATAGTCACGTGAAAGGTGTTTAACATTGGTTCTGACAGGAAGAAATCTTAAGTTCAAGATAAGATGCTTTTTATCCACCTCCCACACTGATTAATCACAAAAAATGAGCAATCTCAAATGATGTTGAAAAGAGGCATAAATTGGAGAAAAGTACAGCATTCTCATCTATCACTGACAAGCATTCCTTTTGGAAAATTATATCACTATTTTTTATTAAGCTAAAATAATTGATCTGATTCAGATATCAGCTTCTAGATATTAACAAATTAGAAACATATACTTGTATATATATTACAAAGTATGAAATAGGTGAGAAATATATGTTTATGACTATATTCTTTCACTTTTGAATGAATTATATTTGTCATAAAAATTGTAGAAACTTTATCCATGGATGAGATACACATTTCTATCTGATGATAGATGGATGACCAAATTGTCCTGTTCCCAAACAAAGAGACATAATATGGTGACCAGAGGCCCTTCCCCAAACATTCAGGTTGAAGGTCACAGCTGTCACCCTTCAACTCTTCTCTTCCCCACTTGAGAACATTCACTTGACAGCAGACCTAGTCACTTGCATGTCTTGAGTTTTATGTTGCCCTCAGTCTCTAAAATTCCCACTGAAAAGTTCTGAATTTATTTTCTTCTGCAACTGCTTCCAACCTTGTCCCCCAGTTGCAGAGTAGGTTTCAGTATTCCCTATTGAGAATGTGTATCTTACAACATAGATCTCATTATCATTCTCTTGCATCCTTTATTAACTCCACAGGTGCAAAAATATGAACATGAATTATGAACCCAACTGTGTTGCCTCTGGAGAGCCATATGAATTCATCTTTTCCTTTGTCTCCTACTTTTGACTTCACCCCTTCAATATCCAATTCCACCCAACTTATAATTCATCATACTGATATCTGTTCATCCTGCTACTGTCTTTAAATTGAGAACCTCATTCCCTGTTCTCTTCTGGGATAAATCATCTCTGTCCTTCAGTGTCAAATATTTCCTCCTTTAAAAGAATTTCCCTGATGAAATTAAGCAATGTTACTGTTCCCTTTTATATAGCTTCCTGTGCACAGAGCAAGCCTGCTATTTATGACCTTGTATTAAAGTTATATATTTCACATTTATCTATACCACCAGTTCACGAATGCCTTAAGATTGGGTTGAAGGTCTCTAGCAAATACTTGAGAAAAGTATATAATGGATATCTCCATTAACAATATCACAAATCATTTACAAGTTTATTTTGCCAAAAATAAAAAGACTGTGCACTCCATTATTTCTAAATTGTCTGTTTTACTAACAATATATAAAATACCATAATGATACTTATCTTCTCTTAATTTACTTAGAGGGTTCGGCAAAATTTAATTTCTAGGAAAGGGAGTTTCAGCAAATTAAAATAAAATTACACTCTTACCTGGCAGGGGAGATGCCATGATCGTGGAGGTGGTTTCCCAGGATGAAAGAAGCTTTTGTATTTCGATGTGCCAACCTTTGCACTTTTGTGGACCCCAGTGATTTCCCCCAAATTAGTGTAGTGGGAACTCCACTGCATTATCTATAGTAGTAGGGGGACAGTGCCTGACTCTCCACTGGAAAATAAAAGAGAAAATATTGTATTAACCTGGTATCAGAAGAATGACTACTTCCAGCTGAGAAAATAACTCTTAAAAAATTGTAAGGACTTTTAATAACTTCACTGTTTCATTTTTCTCACAAATTAAAGGATGTCTATTCCCTGATATTTATTATCATTCCAAAATCTGCTCGTTCATTTCTTATTTTTTTATAAAATGAATTTGTCTTGGATCTCTCTGACACGACTTCTTAAATTTTGGCTCTGCAACCCATCTTAAGCCTAACTGAATGTGAGGACCACTAAAAATTCTAAATATGTTATGGCCAAAAATTAACACACAAAAAAAACAACCACTTTTTTTTAGAAAAAAATAAAATCTTTAAGTACCATGACTGCAAACATGTTTGTAGTTGGGTTTCAGTCATAAAAAGACACTTAATGAACCAGGATATTCTTCTGCTTCTCTGAAGAGAAAGGTGTTTGTAAGTAGAGAAAGTGAAGTCAGCCCTGCTTTATAATTTAATATGGCTTTGATTTACTTTTCCTTCCTTTCTGAGCTACAAAATTTTTGTAGTAAAATTCCTGCTTTTCAGAGAAAGTGCAGCCATTGGCACTCCTTGGTTTTCTGTTCATATTTCCTCCCTCCAGTCTTGCCACACACTCTTGCTGAAATATTTTCTAGATCCGTCTCTTGCAGTGGTTGTCATCTCTCTATTTCATTGTATCTCCCGTGCCCTCTGATCAAATCCCAACTTGTGAATGTTACTTTGAAAAGGTGCAGCCAGACCTGTTGTAGATCCCTCCCCAGTTTCCTCTTCACCCTGCTGCTTCTGGACTTCACTTAAGTCCTTGATCCTGCATAATAAACCTTTCTCCATGACCCTTTCTGTGCCATCCATCTAGTGCAGCTCAGCTCAGGCTACTAGTCCCCATTCATTCTCTGATCTCCTTGAGCTTCCTTGGGAGCCTTTTCAATTCAATGGACCAAATAATCAACAATTCTACCCAAGACTAATATTAAGCTTAAGCACAAAATATTGTCATTCAGGGGAAAAAATAAACTAAGTTATATATGAACTAAATATCTCTTAAGACTACTGTAGACTATCAGTGAATGGGCTCATTCATTGCATTATATTTATTGTCTAACCAAAATACATAGCATTTTACCTCTCTAATACTTTTATTCAAATTTTAATTTAATTTAATTTAATTTTTAATTTAATTTTTGGGCTTGGGGCTACACCTGGTGGTTCTTGGGGCTTATTTCTGTCTCTTTGCTCAGGGATCACTCTTGGTGGAGCTTTAGAGACCATAATGGAGGCCAAATATCAAACCTGTGTGCAGGCAAGCGCCTTTCCCTTTATAACTATCTCTTCAGCCTCCTATTAAATACTTTTAAAAGTTAAAATAAGAACCAATAAAACCTCTTTGGTAACTCAGTCACGCAACAGTCACATGTCAAAAGCTAAAATGGATTTTATACATTGCCTCATGTAAATTCATTATGATACAGGAGAGGAATTTGAGATACAAATTTCTTTACCTGAAAGTCATAGACATTTATTGAAGATGTTTTTCTTGTAGGTAAAAAGTCAATTTCACAGCATCATTGTTCCAATTCAAGCTCAACCATGCTTCTTCAGGACAAAGCAGGATATCTGAATATGGCCCTTTATGCTATGGACATTTGTCACAAGAAAAATGCCATCAGTTTTATTATAACTAGCAATTAAATGCTAGTTATAAAAACGTGCATAAGTGTATCTAATAAATAATCATTAGAAAATTATCTTAATCTGTTCTCTCTGCTTTTAGTTCTTGACATTTGTAAAATGAAAAAAGCAGGGGCCAGAGTGATAGCACAGAGGGGAGGGTTTTTGCCTTGCACATGGCTGACCTGGGTTCAGTCCCCAGCATCTAATGGTCTTCTGAGTCTTCCAAAAGTGATGCCTTGAGCACCGAGCAAGGAGTAACTAACCCCTGAGCACTAATAGGTGTGGCCCAAAAACCTAAAATAAAAATGAAGAATGTAGAAATATGAGAATTAATTCATTTTAACTGAATATATACCACTCAGAATATAGCCATTTAAAAAAAATTAAAAATAGATTTTATTTGTAGGTACTATGCAAGGGGCAGGAGAGGATAAGAAAGAGAGCAAAGAATAATGTACTCAAGATGGAGCTCAGAATTCTCCAAAGGCAGAATCCTGGTACGCAGCCCAGAATAAAAACATGAAAGTCCACATCTCTAGAGGAGAGAAGCTCGGCACATGTTTTCAGACACCAGGTACCAGGCAACCCATGTGCCAGAATTCAGCCATCCTTTCTTGGTTGCTTAGTTCGGCTACTAAATAGCTTCTCAGATGGTAAGTGCGTTATTCATTCATGAAAACCACTTAAATATTTATTTCTCAGTTGAAATTGATAAAGAAAAAGAAGACTGCATGCAATATTTTCTATATATACGTGATAGCTATCTAATCTATCTAATTTTTAACTTAGCTATCTAAAATGTTTTATTTCTTAAGGAATTCAATATTATAAGTGTAGATTACTTTTCGTAACTTTTCTCTAATACATTTACAAAAAGCAGTTCAAGAGAAGTTTAAATTTGAGACTTTAAATGAACAAGAAGCATTTTTAACTCAAATTCACGCATAATTACATTTCAGGATAAGATATATTAATGCATTTTTGTTCCAAGAATTATAGCGAATACAGTTTCAATATTGGTCATTTCACAATGCGGTATCTTAAATTGCCTGGTCATCTTGCCGCAAATTAGAAAAGCTGAATACATATGCTTGAGTGTGTTTGTTTGATACTGCAATAGTGGGGTGAAAGTTGAGAAGAATGGGAAACTGAGAAGGTAAGACTAATATTTGCTCGTTTTCGTTTACTTCCCTTTTTTGTAGGGGTAGAGAGTGCATCTAACCATGTACAAGACTTACTACTGGCTCTAAGCTTATCACTCCTGGCTGGGCTGGAAGAAATCACATGGGGTGCCAGAGATTGAACCCAGTCAACTGCATGCAAGGCAAGCGCCCTTCTTGTCACTCCAGCCCCTGGGTCCTATTTTACTCCCATAAGCAGGTTGGGGCATCAATTACAAAGCAGAGAAGATATTTGACAAATTCTTGTTGATTTACATGGTGGAGGGGAAATAAAAAGAAATTTAGGCCTTTTCCAATAACCCTTTTTTTTTTTTTTGCCTTTAAGGAAATACATATGTCTATAGAGTACCATTTCTGGTCAAAACATTTCTCATTATAGCTCTGCTTGTGCCGAATTCTCTCAACATTTGACTAATAGCACTTTCATTTTACCTGTGCTCTTTAAAAAAATGTTTTTAGATGCCTCAGGGAACAGTCTCTCCCACTTCCAGTTGAAAGATATGTTATCATGGACTCCTATCTTGCCTTGTTTTTTTTTTTTTCTGGAAAATCTGCTATTATCAACCAAATGGAGTTACTTTAGCAGCAGCATTTCTTCCCCTGTGAGGATTTTAACACAAACATTTCTCTATGTTCTTTGTGTGTCCTTCCAACTTAGTTTTTAGGTACTGCAGAGCAGTTCCTCATTCTTTTTTAAAACCAAAATGGGAACAATTTTGGCAATTTTTAGTTAAGATTTTTTTCTTTTAATTTCAAAAACTCCAACTGTACATATATATTCATTTGATTGATTAGTATTTTCCTGTTACTCTAATATCCTGGTTACTATTCCTAATAGCATTTTGATTGCTTATTTGTTTTCTTTGCATCTAATTTATGATAGAACTAGTTCTCTAACTTTGTATTCATAGATATTTTCTCCTGTAGAGTCTTAGATGCCATTGGTCTGCATTTAAGCACACACACTACATTTTCCATCCATAGAAATCTTTGACAAAGATTTAAGAGTTTCTTTTGAGAAAGAGACTTTGAAAATTCTTTCTATATGTCTAAATACATTTTCAAACTTATAACTATCTTTAAAGCTGTTTTAATATGCTTTATTTCTAACATTATGCAGCAGTCAGGAGAGACGAAGTCATGAAATTTTCTTATACATGGATGTACGTGGAATCTATCATGCTGAGTAAAATAAGTCAGAGGGAGAGAAATAGACTCATCTATGAGTTTTAAGAAAAAGAAAAGACATTCTTGCAATAATTTTTAGAGACAAAAGAGAGGAGGGCTAGAAGTTTCAACCCACTACATGAAGCTCACCACCAAGAGTGGCGAGTGCAGTTAGAGAAATAACTACATTGAGAACTATCATAACAATGTGAATGAACAAGGGAAGTAGAAAGCCTGTCTAGAGCACAAGTGGGATGAGGGAGATAGGAGGGAGATTTGGTGATGGGAATGATGCACTGGTGAAGGGGGGTGTTCTTTACATGACTGAAACCCAACCACAATCAAGGTGTTTAAATAAAGATATTAAATTAAAAGAAGATAGCATCTGTGCCCACTTGTTTGAATTCTAATCTTTATTTTTTCATTTCTTATACTTCCTATTACAGTACCTTTTTGCAAAGCAGGTTATTCTTCTGGTTACCAGATATAGTGGATTTTATCTTCTTTAGTGCTAGGTATGTTTATTTCATATAATTTGAATTAATGTAATTTCCATTTTTCAAGCTCAGGAGTATGTAGGTAGGTATCTATATCCTTGACACTTATTCTATTTAACATTCACACATATGTTTATATTTATGCTGCTAAGCACCACCAGGTGTGGTCCCAAACCCAAAGACATGTGAAATAAAGGTGACTTTTATGGCATATTCAGAAATGTATCTATGCATTTACTGATATTTCAGACTCACACAGCTTGTCTTCCTGGCTTTCTTTTTCAATCTAAGTCAATAAGACATTTCAACCCCACTCAGGCATGGGAAATACTGCTGGCAGAAGAACCTTATATAGCAGAAGGTTCCTCTTCTTTTCAAATATAAAGAATTTTACTTCAGACTTTATAATGCTATAGTATTTCTAAGCTTTTATAATTATAACAGTATGAAATTGTATAATTGACTGTGTTCAAAGAGTACATGCTTCCTTATATTCCCATGCTAGATATATATAGAGATATAAAAAACATAAAGAAAACATAAAAATATTTTAAATAGTTCCCCAGACATACAGTCACCTAATTTTCAATAAAGGAGCAAGAAATCCTAAATGGAGCAAAGAAAGCCTCTTCAACAAGTGGTGTTGGCACAACTAGCTAGCCATGTGCAAAAAATTGAACTTAGACCCCCAGCTAACATCATGTACGAAGATGAAATCCAAATGGATGAAAGACCTTGATATCAGACCTGAAACCATAAAATGCATAGAACAACACGTAGGCAAAACACTCCAGGACATTGAGACTACAAGCATATTCAAGGAGGAAAATGCACTCTCCAAGCAGGTGAAAGCAGATATTAATAGGTGGGAGTATATTAAGCTGAGAAGCTTCTGCACCGCAAAGGAAATAGCGCCCAGGATACAAGAGCCTCCCACTGAGTGGGAGAAACTATTCACCCAATACCCATCAGATAAGGGGC